>SJYC01017667.1:0-32886 GCA_006408675.1 Madoqua kirkii | reverse complement strand
GAGGGGCAGGGGAGGGGCTGGAGGAGGGGGAGGGGAGGGGAGGCTGGGCCTCTGAGAAGGGGCTGTTTCTGTACTTGCTGCCTGGAGGTCTGGCTGAATGACCCCAAGGAGTGGTCAGTGTGAGTGTGTGTGCTTGCGTGTGTAAGCATTCCATGTGAGAATAAGTGTAACAGGGCATCTACCTGTGCAGGTGAGTGTGTGAGTGAGTGTGTGTGCAGAGCTGGTGGGACCAGGAGGTCAGATTCCGGTGAGCCAGGCTCACAGAGGGGCTCCCGCATCCCCCAGGGCGAGGGGCTGCCCCTGGAGCTCTGCCTGCTCAGCCCCCGCACTGGGGGGCCCCAGCTTCTTCACAGGGCCCTCATCCCTCCTGGAGCAGGGCTGCTTCTGGACTGGAGTCACCCCCAATCACCCTGTGGAGCCTCCAACCCCTCACAGTGTTACCCCATCTCACTGAGGAGGCAACTGCGGCTCCAGGGGGGTACCCTGGGGGGGCACACCCCTTCTCACCCACCCCCTGTCCAGGGGAAGCACCCACATTTCTGGGGCCCAGGGTCACACTGGGCCTCAGGGTCACTCTCTGGGGCCTGGGAGGAGCCTCCAGGGACAGCAGGAGGGAGGTCCTGGCCATCCCCGGCAAAATGGGAAATGACACTGCCCTGTGTGCCTCTGTGTGTGTGTGTGCACGTGTGTGTGTATGTGTATACATGTGTGTAAATGCGCACACGGGTGTATGTGTGTACAGGTGTGCATACACAAGTGTGTATACATGTGTGATTGTGTATACGTGTGCACAGGTGTGCATACACACGTGTGTATACATGTGTGATTGTGTATACGTGTGCACAGGTGTACATGTGTGGTTGTATACGTGTGTATACATGTGTGGGGGTGTGTGTACGAGTGTGTGTGGCAGGGTGGGGAGGTGGGGACAGGGACCCTCCTGGCTCAGTCCCACCTTCTGTCTGCTAGTTCTTTCCACGCAGACACACACTGACCCACTCCCACCTCAAAAAACAGACTCCAGCGTACTTTCTGGGACCCCTGATCATCACCCCAAGGGCCCCTCCCCAGGACCCTGGCTTCACACTGGCCTGGGGCTCCCACCCATGCTGCCCAAATGAGGCTTGTAGTAGGTTGAAGAGTGTGGCCCCACAATTCATGATCACCCAGAACTGCAGCATGTGACTGTATTTGGAAATAGCCTTGGCAGATGTCAGTGGTTAAGGTGAGGTCAGAGCAGGTGGGGCAGGAGCTGGATCCAGGGACCGGTGTACTTGTAAGAAGAGGAGAGACAGAGACCCGGGAGGAGGCCACGTGAGGACAGAGGCAGAGACTCGAGTGAGGTGACCTCAGCCACGCGACATGGGGAGCCACCACAGCAGGGAGGGGCAGGAAGGACCTTGCCCTGGAAGCTTCCAGAGAGAATGGGGTCCTGCTGGCACCTTGACTTCAGATTCCATCCTCCAAAGGATGAATTTCTGACTTTTCAAGTCAGTCTCAGGCATTTGTTCAGCAGCCCCGGGACAGACACGGGGCTCACGCCTATCCCATCTCCTCAGCCCCAGTACGCTGGCCAGGGGGACGGATCTGGGCAGCGGGGTGCCCAGAAGACCCCCACTCAGACCTCCAACTGTGAGTGGCCTACCGGGACCTGCCTGCCCTCTCTGAATCCCAGCGCTCTATTCAAGCCAACCTCATCTCCCTTGGGCTCCTGGGCCTCAGAGATGAGCCCAGCGGTTGTGGAGACCTTTGCGTGGCCACGTGCGTGGCTCAAGGTCTCCCCGATGACGATGCCCCCCTGCCCCCCTGCCCCAAACACTGAGATTCAGGACAGGAGAGGGCTGCTCAGAGTGCTGTCCTAATTAACCCTGCTGGGATGTCTGCTTCCCAGAGGACCTGGGCTGGATACTGCATTGTTACCCCCATATTACAGACCCCAAAACTGAGGCTCAGACAAGGGGAGTGGCATGCCCAGCCCCCAGAGCTGCCCCCTCCCTCTCCCTGGGCTGGGCCGGCTGGGGGTGAGAGCAATAGGTCTTTGCCCCCAGCCCAGCCCACCCCCATCCAAGCAGCTCCAAGGCTTTCACCCCCGCAGGCAGATCCCCCAGCTGGGCCTGGTTGCCATGGTGTCAGAGGAGGGGGAGGAGCAGATTCCTGAAATGCACCCAGAACTTCACCCCAGCCCCTCCTTCCTCACTCCCTTCTCCAATATCAAAGCCTCCTTCTGTCAGCTGAGGCCTGGCTACTTCCTCCCCAAGCAGCCAGGGAGCACAGGAGGTCAAGGAGGTAGAGGGTCCCAGACGTGAGTCACAGGATTCCAGCCCAGCCCCTTCCTGGAGCGAGGGCTCCAGACACCCACCCCCAACCTCCCCACTGGACTGGCCGGACTCCCCATCACCGCTCACGGGGAAGAGTCCTGGGCAGTTTGCAGGCCAGGCGGGCTGGTTCCAGCCTTTGTGCCTGCAGTTCCCTCCACCTGCAATGCCCTTCCTCGTCCTGGCTTCCTTGAGTCTCAAAGCTCCCGCTGCCTCCCGCACCCACCTTCGTCACAGCCATTTCCTTGTTGCACGTGGACCCAACGCTCCCAGAGGACTGGGAGGTCTTAGGGATACAAACTTCCATGTCAGCCTCTTCCTGAACCTCCAGCCCCTGGGCCAGGCAGAGGCTCAGTGAAGACACAAGGTGGGAAAGGAGGGAGGGAGACAGGGGAGACGGGAGGTGTACGTTACACGGACTCACCCAGGCAGGCTGCTCCTGCTCACCATTGCCACTCCCACTCTGCAGCACAGATCTCACCCCTCTGTGGCCGACAACAGCTTCCTCCCTGCTCCCAGCTCACTGGGCTCTGTTCCCTGAGGGTCCAGAGTGGACGCAAGAGGTGACAGACTGTCACCATGGTTGGATGGCATCACCGACTCAATGGACCTGAGTCTGACCGAGCACTAGGAGCTGGCGATGGACAGGGCTGCAGGCTATGGGGTCGCAAAGAGTCTGACGTGACTGAACCACTGAACTGAACTGAACCTGTCACTGGGTTCAGGAGGCTTCTATAACTGCACGCATTCATCAGCACCTCGAGACTTGAAGCACAAGCAGGCCTGCTACCTCCAAGCCCATCATAGGTCACAGGCGGCCTTAAGGTGAGAAAAGGGAGTAAAAGATGGATATTTATCAAGGTCTGAGCGGGGCTTTAATACCCAGTGCCTCTCAGCCCCTGCAGCCACCCTGGCAGTTAGTTTGAGGAGCTACAGATGAAGAGACCAAGGGTCAGGGAGGCAAGGTCACTGGCCACGAGCAGACTCTGCGCCAGTCGCCTGGAGAGGAGGAGTAGGTTATTCCCAGAAGCCCTTGGCCATGGGGCTGGCCAGCTGGGGCACAGGCAGCCCTGAGGGGGACACGTGGGCCAAGGCAAAGGGTGTTATGTGTACACCTCGGAGCCCCTCTTGCAAGCTGGACCCATCTCAAGTGGGGAGCAGAATTGGTCAGGCCCATCAGTCTCCCCAGACTTTCCACTGAAGACAAGTAGGTCCAGCAGAGGTCGCCTCTGAAGACAGAACCAGAACTCGGGTTGGGAGGAAAGGACGGTGCGTAGCACTCACTTTGCACAGTTCTGGGACTATCTGAATTTTACCGAGAATGTGTGTCATTATTATTACTGAAATGAAAAAGTGAAAGTGTTAGTCGCTCAGTTGTGTCCAACCCTTTGCAACCTCATGGACTGTAACCTGCCAGGCTCTCTGTCTATGGGATTCTCCAGGCAAGAATACTGAAGTGGGTTGCTATTCCCTTCTCTAGCGGATCTTCCCCACCCAGGGACTGAACCCGGGTCTCTTGCATTGCAGGCAGATTCTTTACTGTCTGAGCCACAAGGGATGAGAAGAAAACAAACATCCGATGACCCCGAGATGCTTCTGCACCTTGAGACAGTCATGGCAAAGCCCCAGAGAGGCTGCCTTCCCCCGGCCCTCCACCTCCTGTGGAAGTGCGTCCCCGCAAGCTAGGCCCCAGACCCAAAGGTGGCCGTGCGTTCATTCCTTCCATCATTCATTCTTTCACGACTCTGTGTTAGGCTCCTGCCCACCAAAAGTCACTGGTCTAATGGGGAGACAAGCACAAGGACCACACACCAGAAAATAAGGCAACTGGTTCTGATGAATGTGGTGCAGGAGTGTGCCTGTGGGAGCAGTCCGGGAGGGCTTCACAGAGGAGACAGTTGTGAGTGGACACCTCTCACAGGATCAGAGATCTTGAGCATGAGGACCTGGGTTCTGGGCCGGCCGGAGCGGAGCCCCAGCAGAGCTCGCCCCCTTCCGTCAGCCTCCACACACTCCTGGCTGCCTGCACCTTCTGCCTCCTCTGTTTGGAGCCAGCTCACTGGGGAGTTTCCGTACCTGCAGGCCTGTGTCTGCTACCAATTAGGAGGCAAGGTAATTACATCGTGATTACAGACATGCTCCTTCACTTCTTAATGAGCTACGTGGGCTTAGGCAGAAAGGTCTCTGCTGTCTGAAACTCAGGGACCACGCAAAGCTGCAAGGCCTGTGTGCTAGCCCAGAGGAGTAGTTTTCCAACTGCTTTCAACCCCTTGAAAGAGATGAAAACCAAGCTATTTGGGTTGGGGTGAGGGTGTTGAAGGGGGCTCTGAGAGAAAGATCCGGGGTCCCATTTGCTCTCTAGCTCTGGATCCTGGGGAGACGGGGGCTGGGACTGTCCTGGGGGTGGGATCAGGATGGGCAGGACAGAGGGAGAGTGCTGGGAGAGAGAGTCCACCGCCCACGTCTCCCACCTGCCACACAAGGACTTCAGGATCTTCAGAGCTGTGTGCTCGTGCCCGTGCGTCTGGCCCAGTTAGCCCATCTTTCACAGCAAGCAGTGAGTCTATATAAACAGAAATAGAAATATGACCTTGAAAGATGTCATAAAGGACTTCAGCCTTTTAATAACTCCACAGTTTTTTTTCTTAAATTTAGAGGGATGTTTAAGGGAAAACATCTCTTCTATAGAAGGAATATTTATATGAATTCAGCAATTCCATGAACTCCCTTTTCTTTTTCTTCTGTTCAAGTAAAATTAGATTAAAAATAGAATCCAAGATATGAGTCTTCTGGTTTTATAAAATCATTTCCACCCATCTGTCCTTTACTCACCCTTCTGGTTTCTGTGTATTTGTGGAGTTGTTCAAAATAATGTTCATCTAATGTTAATGGTTTTGTTTTTTGGGGGGTTTTTTTTGGCCATGCCACGCAGCACTCAGGGTACTAGTTCCCTGACAAGGGGTCAAAGCCATGCTCCCTGCAGTGAAAACAAGGAGTCTTAAGCACTGGAGCCCCAAGGAAGTACCTTCTAATGGTTCCTTTCAGCTGGTTGGATTTGGGTTGCTTTTTTATTTCTGTTTTTGGGATTTACAGCGTGTTTTGAATTCTTTATAATGAATAGGTGTCACTTATTTTTTAATGTGACTTTTTTTTCCCTTAAAAAGAGAGATGAGAAGGAAACTTATCAAGCCTGTCAGCAAGATTAATAGTGGAAACTGAATACTGAGATGATGAGATGATGGATGATTGCTATTTCTCCCCACCCCCTTTAATTTCTAAAAGAAAACAACTTACTTTTAAAATATGGAAAAAAGAAATCACTGGGATTGTGAAACAAGACCAGTGGCAGACCACTTGGCAATGATCTCTTCATATTTACTGACCAACTTGATGCCAGGTTCAAACGTTTACTGTCTCTTTATTTAGGTTTTTGGTTACTGCTGCTGCTGCTAAGTCGTTTCAGTGTGTCCGACTCTGTGCGACTCCGATATTTCTGTTTTTGGGATTTACAGCGTGTTTTGAATTCTTTATAATGAATAGGTGTCACTTATTTTTTAATGTGACTTTTTTTTCCCTTAAAAAGAGAGATGAGAAGGAAACTTATCAAGCCTGTCAGCAAGATTAATAGTGGAAACTGAATACTGAGATGATGAGATGATGGATGATTGCTATTTCTCCCCACCCCCTTTAATTTCTAAAAGAAAACAACTTACTTTTAAAATATGGAAAAAAGAAATCACTGGGATTGTGAAACAAGACCAGTGGCAGACCACTTGGCAATGATCTCTTCATATTTACTGACCAACTTGATGCCAGGTTCAAACGTTTACTGTCTCTTTATTTAGGTTTTTGGTTACTGCTGCTGCTGCTAAGTCGTT
This sequence comes from Madoqua kirkii, assembly GCA_006408675.1. Classification (NCBI taxonomy): domain Eukaryota; kingdom Metazoa; phylum Chordata; class Mammalia; order Artiodactyla; family Bovidae; genus Madoqua; species Madoqua kirkii. The sequence continues at coordinate 26,693 of SJYC01017667.1, read as the reverse complement.
TCAGTCGTGTCCGACTCTGTGCGACTCCGTAGACGGCAGCCCACTAGGCTCCTCTGTCTCTGGGATTCTCCAGGCAAGAATATTGGAGTGGGTTGCCATTTCCTTCTCCAATGCATGAAACTGAAAAGGAAAAGTGAAGTCACTGGGTAAAATGGTCTCATACACTTTCCTTGCAATTATATATGCTGCCACTAGTTGGCAGTAGGCATCTCAGTATTCTGGAAGGTGTGTGTTTTGTCCGTGTCTCAGGTAAGAAGGCATCTATTACATTTCGACTTTTTTGAGTTTCTTTACAACTGATAGCCCAGTTGAGGGCGCTCAATTTCTTGTCTTCCTCAAATAAATACTTCAGACACAAGTCCAGTTCAGTCTCTCAGTCGTGTCCGACTCTGCAACCCCATGAATCACAGCATGCCAGGCCTCCCTGTCCATTACCAACTCCTGAAGTTCACTCAAACTCATGTCCATCAAGTCAGTGATACCATCCAGCCATCTCATCCTCTGTCATCCCCTTCTCCTCCTGCCCGCAATCCCTCCCAGCATCAGGGTCTTTTCCAATGAGTCAACTCTTCGCATGAGGTGGCCAAAGTATTAGAGTTTCAGCTTCAGCATCAGTCCTTCCAATGAACACCCAGGACTGATCTCCTTTAGGATGGACTGGTTGGCTCTCCTTGCAGTCCAAGGGACTCTCAGACATAAGTCAAACAAGTGATTAAAACAAGCAAACGTGACGCCTATTACACATGAGACAGGATAGCCTCCAGGTGAAGCACCCAGCTCTGGAAGCAGACAGATCTCAGTCCACACCCTGGATCCATCACTCAGTGGCTTCATCATCTTAGTCAAACTACCTCAGCTCTTTTGGCCTCAGCATCCTCATTTAAATGCTGGGAATTTAACCAGCCCACATCACAGGATTGTTGTGGGAGCTGAGTGACGTGGTGTAAGTAAAGGATTCAGGACATAGTTCTTATTACTCCTGCTGTAAGTCCATCTAGAAAACTCCTGCTCTGCCTTGAGGACCCAGCTGAAACCCCCTCCTCAGTGAAGCCTCTGTTAACCTCCTGGCAGCAATTAGTTGCTGGCTCTCTAATCCTATATCCTAATCCTTAACCTTAGGGTGCCAGTTTTTTCTTTATATCTCTTGAGGGTATGTTATCTGGTGAGTGAAAATGTACGATTCTACATCTTAATCTTGGGTCATGGAATAACCCAAGGACTCGGACTCCTAGAGCCTGCATTCTAGTCCCAGCCTCCCTGTCCCAGGGCTGTGACCTTGAGTATCTTTGTAAGCAGTTGTTTCTCCATCTACAAAACATCTCCTGGGGGTTCTGAGGCTCAGATGAGGTAATCAATATGGAAAGATTTGGAGACAGAAAAACTGCTGTGCACATGGTAATTGTCAATGTCCAAGTGAGGGCTGTGGGGTCAGAGCCTTGTCGATTATTCTAAACCAACAAACAGCAACACACACACATCACATATATACACACATTCGCACAACACACACATCGCATCTATGCACACAGCACACATGCACACAACGCACACGTTGCACATATATACGCATAGCACACACACACATACACGCGTGCACACACACAGAGGCATGAGCAGGTCTCTTAAGCCAAAGCAACTTGAACTGCCCTTGGAAGCGCCCAAACCAACCTTAAGCACAAGCTGGTCCACACCCAGTGCTTGGCACTGGCTTGAGAGCTAGCCAGGCTCCGCTAGGTTGTCTTCTTTGAACCACACGTAGTTATCATCACCTCGTATGTCAGCGTTTGGCGCTTGCTTCCACTCCAGGACTTAAAGGAGGGCTTTACAGAGCTCAACAGGTGAGGGAGTGGGAAACAAGGAACCTTCCACCGGAGGCTGCCTAAGGGGGGCTTGTAAGGACACACGCTGATCCGCTGCCTGCGCTCTGGAGCGACAGGGGGCCCCTCTGTCCATCTCTCCCTCCCGCCCTCTGTCTTTCTCACTCCTTCTCCCTCCGTCTCCTTGCCTCTCTCTTCATCTCTGTCTCTCTCTGTCTGTCTGTCTCTCCTCTCTCTCTGCACCTGCGCCTGCAAAAGCTAGAAAGCCAGGCCTGACTCAGGGCTACTCCAGGTGACCAGTCAGGGCCCTGCCACTCTCCCTCGTCAGCGGAGCTGGTCAGTACCCAGGCTGGCTGTTCATTTGACAGACACTGCCTGAGCACCTACTGTGTGTCAGCCCTGGCTCGGTCCTGGGGGCACAGACTGGATGCTCAAGGTGGTGGAAGCCTGAGGAAGAAATGGAAAAGAAACAGATGTGGGGACCTCCCTGGTGATCCAGTGGCTGGGATTCCATGCTCCCCATGCAGGGGGCTCAGGTTTGATCCTAAGACCCAACACAGCCAAATAAATAAATAAACATTAAAACATTAAAGAAAAAAAATGTGTGGGCTGCCCTCTCCGGCCAGGCACTGTGGTGTTGCTGTCAACATTTGACTTAATTCCTGCACCAGCCTGTGAGGTATTTAAAGGTAAGAGGCAAAGTGTTAGTCGCTCAGTCATGTCCAGCTCTTTGTGACCCGCCAAAACTGTAGCCTGCCAAGCTCCTCTGTCCCTGGAATTCTCCAGGCAAGAATATTGGAGTGAATTGTCATTCCCTTCTCCAGGGAATTCTTCCCGATCCAGGGATCGAACCCAGGTCTCCTGCATTACATCTGAGCCACCAGGGAAGTCCAGGAGGTATTTACTTACTTAAATAGGTTCCACCAAATCTACCAGCTTAGGATACAAACAAAGCTATTTTAATATTCAACTTATTCTCTCACAGCACCTCCCACACCAACAGAAAGGCCATCATCTATCTGTCTATTTTTCTCCATCTTTGCCTCTGTCATTGTCAAAGGAAGTGAAAGCCGAGTCTCAAAGCCACAGGCACCCCTGTGCTCACAGCAGCATTATCCACAAATACCCAAAGGTGAAACAACACGAAAGTCCCTGGCTCACAGAAGTGGGCCACACAGAGGAATATTACTGAGCCTTTAAAAGCAGGGGAATGCTGGCGCTGGACGAAGCGTGAGGTCACTATGCTCAGTGAGATGAGTCAGTCACCCAAGGACCGATACTTGTGATCCAACTTACGTGAGGTCCCTAGAGCAGACAAAATCATGGAGTCAGGAAAGAGGATGGGGGTGCTGGGCATTGGGGGGGTGGGTAGCCAGTGTTTAATGGAGGCAGGGCTTCAGTGTGGGAAGACGGAAGAGTTCTGGAGGTGGAGGCTGGTGACCGCTGCAGGAGGTGAGTGCACTCTGTGCTGCGGAGCTGTGCACTGAAGATGGTTAACATGGCAAATTCTATGTGATTTGTATTTTACCACAATTAAAGCAGCAACAGCCGGGTGGTCTCTGGGTGTGGAGGGTCTGTGGGCGTGGGTGTGGGAAGAGGCCCCTGAGTAGTTCTGGATGGTTCCAAGTGATCTAGCCCCGGGGTTTTCCATCACAGCCTTATCTCCGGGGCGGGGTCACAGTTATCTCAGGGTCCCCAGCCCCTGTGTGCTGACTGACTACCGAATGGCTGGTTGCGTAGTGCACTCCCCGCCTGGGAGCCTCTGGGAGAGTCCAGACCCTGGGCAGCTCCGCAAGCCAGGCCCCTCGCCAAGACGGAAGTGACAAACAATAGCCCTCAAGAGGGCTCAGCCCTCAAAATCCCTGCAGCCAGATTTGCACCTCCACGGATAAAGCAGGCTTCCTCCAAAGGAAGCGATACCCGAGGGAGGGGAGCACGGCTTCCGCTGGAGCGAGCTGGAGAGGGGCCGGAAGGACAGGCAGGAGGGTGGGGAATCCTGCATGCCCACTACCCCTGGCCCTGAGCACCACAGGCCACAGCGGGCAGCCCCTCCCCAGGGCACTAAGGACACCCTCATCCTGTGAAGCGCTGACTCTTGAGCCTGGAGGTCAGAGTCAGCACAGGAGGGTCGAGGGACGTGCACAGCCCCTGTTGAGGGCTGTGTGGCCCCACGGCCCCAGCTGTACTCTCCCTCCCCTTGAAGGGGACAGGCGTCACCCGGCGATCACTGTGCATCTAGGCGGCGCTGCCACCCCAAATCGCCCAGACCCAGGCCTGCCCTCTTGCACCTCTTCTTTCTCCATGGCGAAAACAGATAAAAATAAACAGAGACAGAAAAAGAAACAGCCGTGAATCCCAAGGTGGAGTAGCTGACGGAGGTGATTGCTCCTCCGCCTCCCCTCCCCTCAGCATTCTGAATCAATTGAGAGCCTGAGTCAGGAGGCAGAGAGGGACCATCTCTGTTGTTGGAAAGCGGAAGTTCTGACTCAGAACCAGATGGGCCCCTGCGTCCCAGGTAACCCCCCAGGAAGGAGCCAGGAGTCCTGCTGCCTGGAAGGACACAAGTGGGGTGGGTGGGTTCACACCCCAAGAGTGGAGTCGCCAGCCTCCATGGACCCCTCGGAGGGGAGAGGCTGCCTGGGTAACAGGTACAAGAAAGGAGCTGGAGCCTTCAGGGGGGCTGAGGTCTGGAGTGGGGGCTGGAGCAGGAGGAGAGGGTCACTGAGCTGGCAGGAAACTGCTGGGCATGCTGGGGGCTCAGGAGACATGCACCGATGGAGGGAGGAGGTGCCTCGGTAAGGCTGAGGGGTGCTGACCTAGGGGAGGCCGGCCCAGCCCACAGCATCCTAGTGACTGTGGGTGGCTGTGGCCAGAGGCTCAGGACAGAGTGACCTTCCCTCTGCCCTTCACTACCACTGGGGTCCTCCCAAAAGGGCGCCCAGCGGACAGCCTTCAGCTTCTGCCTGGAGCAAGAAAAAGGGGAGAGGCCAGGAAGGGGAGCTGAGAGAGGGCAGGGAGCAAGGAAGGGAGGAGGGAGACAGCCGAGACTTTATAGAGGAAGGGGGACAGTGTGGAGCAGCTGCGTCCCCCACACCCTGCACAGAGCTGCCTGGAGAGGCACCCTCACCCCCCACCCCCAGGAGCATGCCTTCTGTGCAGAGAGACAGGCAGGGGAGAGGCAGGGCAGGCAGTTCCGTGCTTGGCAGACCCTGGGGGCAGGGGGCTGCTGCTGGGGTAGGGGGAAGTGTGCAGCAGCCCTCTTGCTTCTCGGCCTCACCTCTCTCGCCCTGGCCCCTCCCCATCCACAGTGGTGATGGTGATGGTTTAGTCGCTAAGGCTAAGTTGTGTCTGTAGCCTGCCAGGCTCCTCTGTCTGTGGGATTCTCCAGGCGTTAGATCATTGCCCCCCAGGAGCAGTGGGCTGAAATGTGTCTCCCCATATTCAAGTCCTAGCCACCCCCCAGTCCCCGTGAACATGGAAAAGCCTGTGTCTGTTAAGGATCTTGAGACAGTCGTGGACTTAGGGTGAAACTTCGATCCATCGACGGGTGTCCCTGTGGGAAGAGGCAGGACGCTGACCCAGAGGGAGGAAGACCTGTGAAGATGGGGAAGAGGCTGGGGTGACTCAGGACAGGAGTCCACCCTGGAGGCTGAGTCCCGAGCCCGAGTGTGCACAGCACACTCGATCTCGGATTCTGGCCTCCAGGCCAGCAGCAGGACACAGTTCTCAGGGTTTGTTACAACAGCTTTGAGGATGGATACTCCTGGACTCCCAGGCCCATTCCTGTGTCACCAGGCTGTGAACAAGTGACAGAATGCAGGTGTCCCTGACCCTGCTTTGAGTTCCCTTCCTTGCACCCTGCACAGGACAGAAGCTGGCCCAGGCTGGTGCAGCTGCAGCCAAGCGAGCCAGGAGCCAGGCTGCCCCAGCTTCCTCGCCTCTGCAGACCTGCCTACCTCGAGGGGAAGCAATCTTGGTGAAAGTGCTGTCTGCGGTCGGTTGCGGTCAGAGCCAGGAGGAAGTGGGGAGATGACCCGGGCCTCGCAGCCCTGCAGGGAGTGTCTCTTTGCACCTAAATCCACAACTACGCTTCCCCCAACAGAGGGGAACTTGCTGCCTTGCCCCCAGGGCTCAGTATGACTGGTCCCAGTGTCATCTCCAAGGTTAGGGTTTTCGGAGCAGGTTCCCATGGACAGAGGAGCCAGGTGGGGTACAGTTTCATAGGGTTGCAAAGAGTTGAACACGACTGAAGCAACTGAACACACACAAAGAGAAAACAATCTTTCCTGGGTGTCTCCCTCTGTCCTGCTTCCAGCAAGTTCTGAGTGCTGGGTGAGAACCTTTCAATCCCTGAGCTTGGACTTAGCCGTGGACTCCCCACTACTGGGTCCTGGGTTCCAGGAGGCTCTGGCTGGCTACCCCACCCACTCTTGGTGCCCAGAGGTGGTCCTCACCAGATCCTCTTCCAGTTCTACTCCCAAGACCCTTCCCCACCCTCGCCCCTGGTCTGTCTCTGGCCCAGGTAGGGCAGCCAAGGGGAGGGATGTGGACATGTGCAGGCCCTTGGGCTCCAACTTCAGAGTCGTCCTCAACCCCCTGCTCCAGACCTCGCTATCCAATCAGTCTCCAGGTGCTGTGGAAGGGGCCCATGGGTGCTTCTCATGTTTGGGTTGCGTCTGCTTGGGGGCCGGATTTCCCAGCAGATGGGGTCACAGGTCATGCACACAGAAGCGAGGTTCGCTTTTCCCATGTTCTCTCACCCGTTTTTGCACAAGGAGCTGTCTGGGCCCTGGGAGGCTGCACCTTCCCCCAACCTCTGTCTCATCTCACTCTGGCAGCTTAAGCAGGACTCAGGCTTGGAGAAGGGTGAAGGGGGAGACCGCCAAGTAGGGCCTGGGCTGGCCTGTGGGCTCCAGGAGAGCCACGTGTGAAAGGATAGGCGACCTGATGCAGAGCAAATCACTGCCGCGGGGCATCATGTCCACAGTACCGCCCAACTGACTCCCACCCTAGCATTCTCTCTCCATCCCCTTACAGTGTATGCTACAGCCTCGGGGTCTACCAGGCTGGACTTCAGCATTCCCAGAGAGCTGGGCCCTCCATCTGCAGCGGCACATGGTTCAGGAAGTCCTCCCAAGACACACAAGAACTTCAGAGGTGTGTTTGTACCAGTACATCAGTCAGGTTGCTTTGACCCCTTAGTGACAGTCAAGGGCTCACACTCTGAGCAGGGTGGGCTTGCCTCAGCTCCTTCTTCCCTTTCCTTCCAGCTGGATGAGCCTGGGGATTTAACACTTCTTAGCACCCTTTCTCATCTTTAAAAAGAAAATAATTGTGGTTCCTCTTCATAAGTCCATTGCAAAGAGTGAGATAATACATGTGAAGGGCCTCTTGGAGTTCCCAGAACATGCTATATATTCTGTAGGAAAATGATTATTATTGTTAGAATGAAGGGCAGGCCTATGGAGCCCCAGAAGTTTGAATATATTGGGGCCTTTGATTCAAATATACACAGATTTTTTTGCCTCCGTGGAAAGTAGATGAAAGCAGGGGACTGAGCGGCTTGAAAATGGAATCTTGGAGATAAACTAACTGGACCGATATTTTTGTGTGGCGAATCCCTCCCCTTGTGGATGACACAAAATCCCATCACTAAAACCTATCTCGCCCCTGTTGCTTCCTCCTCTGTCACTCTGGGACACCAAATGTGCGCCCACTGTTTATTCTTAAGCCGCTGAAAGGTCACCTCTGCTTGGTGCAGAAGTTCCCCGGACGTGAGCACCGAGATGGGGCAGCATGTGCAGGGTTTGGCCTCCCAGATGGTCCGCTCTGTTGTCACGGAGTTGTGGTTGCCATGGAGTCTGTGTGTGCAGGAGACAGCTCTGCATCCCGCCAGCTTCTGGAACACTCATCCTGAGCCTTGAATCAGGTGGTGGGAAGTCTGTGCAGAGAGAAAGAAGGAGGCGTGGCGTGTGGGAGGGAGTTGATCTGGGCCCTGCACCTGTGTTATCGGAGCTGCGGAAGGAGGGCCGATGCCTCTGAACCAGGAGAGACACAGAGGCGGAGGGCGGAGGGCGCACTGGGCAGGGGGGCTGCAAGGCATGCTGGGAGCTCCCATTGCCCAGGCCAGTGGGGCTGGGGAGCCGGGCTGAGGCCCCCTCTCTGGTTCTGTGGTTCTTTGCTGCCCCTCCCTCGACAGTCACTTCCAACTACTGTCCCAAAGTCACTCTAAGTGCAGCCCAGGAGTTAAATACCACTGATTTAACATGTGCCCCTAATAAATAGATGAATAAACATTTAATGAGCTGCGGGTGATGCTCTTGTCTCTGAGTTTTACCCCGCTGGCTTGTTCTCAATATTCTGGACTTTGCTCAAAAGACTTATTTGAGAGAAGGCTTTCCTGACTGCCTATCGGTCCCCACCAGAGTCCTTTGTCATTTCTTATAGCACTTTGTAGTATCTGAAACCATCTGCATAAGCTCCAGTAGCACCTGTGTAGCATGTGGGTAGATATCTCCACAACTAGCTCGTCATAGACACTAATAACATTGGGTGAGTAGAGCAGTGAACTGGCACATTCTGAAATCACAGTAGGTTTCCAGGCAGGTCTCTCAGAAAGAGATTTCTTTATGGCCACATGGCCCTGGGAGAGTACCTTCCTGATTTCCTAGCCTGTAAAATGGGGACCGTGTAACTACTCAGTAAGACGGCTCTAAAGCACCCATGGAGGCCCCCGCATAGCGCTCACCAGCCCCCTTGCCCTGTCTGGGGGAAGCGGGGCTCCAGTGTGGCTCACTGCCAGAGGCACCACGCACACACTCAGGGATGGAGCAGAGCGGCGGGCCAAGGGTGTGAGTGAGGAGGACCTTGGTGGTCACTGCGGGCAGCAGGGATGGCCTTGTCTGTGTCGGGGGAGCGGGGAGGCCATCAGGGGAGGCCATCAGGACGGGCCTGCTCGTGGGTTCCCTGCTCTCCCTCCTGGCCTGGTCTGCTCACTGGGTGTCTCAGGTCGCCAGGACCAGTGCCCTGGGACCAGGATGGGACACAGGAATGCCAGGAGGCTGAGGAGAGCACAGAACCTTTGGGCCTGGTTTCTCCAGAGCCAGGAGGGGCGCTCAGGGGCCCCCGTCTCCTCCCAGGGCTCCTGCTGCCGAAAGCGGCCTTCTCACCCCAGGTTTCCTATGTCTGCTCCTTCCTTTTGGTCTATCTGCCCCTCCTGTCTCAGGGTTGCTCGCTGTGGAGCATTTGAACTCTGCTCCCACCACCAGCACCAGCGCTGTTTCCATATCTCCAGGCTAAGCTCCTGGGACAGACCAGCCGGCCTGCTTGGACAGCTCTAGGTACAGCAGGCCGGCAGCATAGCCAGCCCACGGGTTTGTCCCCAAATGTGAGCTGCCCACCCTGTCCTGCTCTCACCTGCTGGGGCTTTGACAGGCACCGTGATGGGCATGCCTGTGAATCCTGTCTACTCTCCGGATGCACAGTCAGCGCCTTGCTCTCCCACAGCAGTCTCGGCCTCCCCACCTCCTCATGCACCTCGGCTTGTTGGCTGCCTCCTGCCCGGAATGCTCGCCACTCTGTCATCTCAGCTCAGAGACCACTTCCTCCAAGGAGTCCTCCCAGATCACCACAGTCAAATGTCACGGCTCCCTTTTTGGACCACTAAATCCCTTTGCCCATGTTGATACTCTGACTTGTTTGTCATACTGAGTGCAGTAGACAGTGATAATCCTCCAAAGAGGTCCATGTCCCAATCCCTGGGCTTGTGGAGATGTGGCCTTACATGAACGAAGTGCCTCTGCTGATGAGCGTAAGCTACAGACCATGAGAAAGGAAGATCACCTTGTATTATCCAGGTGGCCCAGTTGTCATCACAAGGGTCTTTATAAGAGGGAGGTGAGAGGGTCAGTCAGCAAAGGAGATGTGATCAGAAGCAGAGTCTGGAGCGATGCATTTGGAAGATGGAAGAAGAGTCCATCAGTCAAGGACTGTAGGCAGCCTCTGGAAGCCAGAAAGCCAAGGAATCAGAGTCTCTTCTGCAGTGTTTGGAATGAACAGCATCTTTAGAAGGAACCAGCATCTTCATTTTAGCCCTCTGGGACTCATATCAGACATCTGACCTCCAGGCCTGTAAGAGAATAAATTTGTGATGCTCTAAGCCACTAAATGTGTGGTCCTTTGTTATGGCAGCTGTAAGAAATGAATATAATTAGCACACGTGGGATTGTGCCTTTACCAGAATGTCAGCATCTTATGGAGAGACTGTGTCTTATGCATCTTTGCATGTCCATGGCCATATTTTAAAACACCTGTTTATGACTGCACAGACCTACCAGTTCCTGACTGGGTCGATCATCCATCCATCACCCTCCCTCTACTCTTCCCTGCGCTTCTCCCACAAGAGGAAGTGTTTCCTAGAGGAGAGGAGGGTTTTTCTCCCCTGGAGCACCTGCATCACTCTGTCCCTCCAGATATTTCTATAATAAAACAAAGCTCGGGGCTCTTATGCAATACGACTCCCATATTTGTCAGGAAACGTTATGAAACTTCAAGGAAGTGTCTTGTTTCAATAAAGCCACTTTGGCCTCTGCTCCTGGGCGGCTCATGAAGTTTGAGAACTGGCCAAAAAGATAAAATCCAAACTTCTGTGGCTCTTGTGTAAGGCCACGCAGTCTGGGCATGTCCTTCTCCGCCCCGCAGCTGCTTCCCCTGCCATGTAGCCTCAGTCTGGTCCAGCCCAGAACACCAGGAAGGTGCCAAGCTTAGGAATCGAAGCAAATGTTCCTCCAGCCTGGAGAGCACCTTTCTCAGCCCGGCCAGGCACTGCTCCTCCTGGAAGCTGTAACATAGTCTGCATAGGCCCTAGGAAGCATCCTTCTGCATGTGGTATCTCTAAGCAGAGGCTGAGAATTTTATGGGATGAGCCACACTGTTGATCTGCGGAGGGGCAGAGGGTGAGCCCTCCCTCCTGAGGAGGACAGCACAGAGCCACCTTTAAGGTGGTGGCTCCTGTGTCTCACCCCAGCCACACTGGGCCGACTAAGTAATTTGCAGGGCCCAGGGCAAAATGAAGGCAGGAAACCTCTCTCCCCTTCCCAGGGGCCATCACCCCAACCCTCACAGGAGGTACCCTCAGCCCAGGGACACGTTTGATACTTGGGGCATCCTGTGGTACTGCCAGCTGAGAGCAGGGACAGCCACCACCGTGCCCCACCCTCAGGGGTGGGGGCAGGAAGGATGCAGCTGGACTGGGCCCTGGGCACTAAGAGGCAGGGAGGTGACTGGGGAAGCGTGGGGCCCAGGGTGGGGAGTGGGCAGGCGATGGGCTGTGGGAGCCCCTCCCCTGGAGCCTGCTTCCTTATCTCCAGATGTCACTTACAAAACACAGGTTCAAAGATAAAATTATTGAGAATTCAGCACGGTGACTGCAGAGCCTTGAACCCCTGGCACGAATCCCCCTTCGGTGCACACAGCCCTCTGGGACTGCACCGGTCACACGCCCAGGAAGCCAGCCCTCCAGCCAGCCTTCTGCCCAGACAGGGTGGGCCTGGGCTGGGCCACCCGCCTTCTGGGGCCGTGGCCCTGCCCATCGGTCAGGGTGGCAGCGGCAGGCCAGTGGCCAGGCCCCCGCGGCGCTCTGTGAGGGCTCGTCCACACGCTCCGGGAGGTCACTGTTTGCTCGGGCCTCTCTGGCTCCTGAGGAACAACCAGGGAGTCTGGGTCCTGCTGGAAACACTTCTCTTATCCCCACCCAGTCTGACCGGATTCCATCCCGCCTCTCGAACCACACCCTCCAGACCTGCAGGAACAGTGAGGCCACATTGACAGCTGGTGTGGACCACGCACTAGAGGGCCCTTCCCCCGGGATGGAGACACTGGAGATTCCCGGTCACACAGCCAGGAGCGGCAAAGCCGTCAGACCTGCCCAGCTCAGCGCTCCAGGCCCACCCTGCTCCAGGCCAGCGAGGTCACAGCACAGCTTCTTCTCACTGCAGAGGCTGCTGCTAGTCCTCCCTGTGCCTGTGCACCCGGCCGCTCGATTTGCATTAATTGTTTGAGGGAAAAGGAGCGCACACTTCTGAATAGCGAACCTGTCTCCGTGGCATCAGGACTTCGGAGGTGCTCCCTCCCAGGACCGTGGGGTCCCGGGCCCCTGCTCACACTGCTGCCGGCCTTTGGTTTGCAGTGACGTTTCCCTTCTTTCCTCTTCTGCTGTACTTCCCTGTGTTTATTAAATTTGTTCACAGTGGCACTTGTATCTTGACGTCCAGTTGGTCATTTCCGCTTCTGTGCAGAGGGAAAGGTTAGGGTCCCTGCCTCGTCTGCAGGCGTGCAGACGAGGCGGGGACCCCCGCGTGCTCCTGCAACCCCTCTCTTGGGGCCTACCCATCTCCTGCTCAGAGTTACCCTGATTCTCACTGATGGCAGAGTCTGCCAGACCCAGAGCTCCAGGAAGCACGTGTTCCTTATCTCTTTCCTCCCAGCCTCTGCTTTGTCTTAAAAGAGGGATATATATAAGACTAATGTATTCTCCAGGGCAAAATGCTTGGTGGATCGAATCAATGTTAGAGAAGCAGTGGCAAAGAGGGTGGACTCAGGAGCTGGGCCTGGCAACTAAAAAAATAGTCACAACCTAGAAGTCGTGGGCTTCCTCTGTGGCTCACACTGTAAAGAATCTGCCCGCAATGTGGGAGACCCAGGTTCAATCCCTGGATCGGGAAGATCCCCTGGAGAAGGAAATGGCAAACCACTCCAGTATTCCTATCTGGAGAATCCCAAGGACAGAGGAGCCTGGTGGGCTACATACAGTCCATGGGGTCACAAAGAGTCAGACATGACTGAGCAACTAACAAAAGTTGAGAGTTATGTTTTATTTGGTGGGAGTTTTTAGGACTTCAAGTCCAGGAGACAGCATCTCAAATGACCCTGAGAGAACTGCTCAGAGGAGGCGGGGGAGGAGTCAGTTTACATAGAAGTTTGCAACTAAGGGCAGGGTGTGTGAACATCAAAAGTATTGTATGAATTAAAGAAAACCAGATATCTCAAGTTGAGGAATTTAGTGCTTTTCTATGTATGGGAAGATGCAAGAGTCTAGGCTCAGTGAAATTGGTCGTCTCATGTGCATCTTCCCTGATGGCTCAGGTGGTAAAGAATCTGCCTGTAATGCAGGAGACCTGGGTTCGATCCCTGGGTTGGGAACATTCCCTGGAGGAGGAAATGGCAACCCTCTCCAGTATTCTTGCCTAGAGAATTCATGGACAGAAGAACCTGGCAGGTTACAGACCATGTGATCACATGAACGCACATGAATGAGTGCTTAACATTCACACAAGCATATGCATTTCTGCTACCTGGGGCCAGTGTCCTGTGTGTTTTCACATCCTGAGTTCCTCAGAGTTCACGGTAGGAAGTGGCTGCAACCTGAGGGCTGGCTATCAGACAGCGCAGGTATTCTTCCAGACTGCACTTCAGGCTCAGGAATTCACATTTGGAGGGCTGGAATCACTGATGACTGTGACATCCTTGTTTACTGATACGGCAGGAAATGACTCCATTTCACAACTGCCTGGGTTCCAACCCTGGCTCAGGCACTTCTGAGCTCTGGGCCCTGCAGCCAGCTGCCCTCTCTGGTCTCATCTGTAAAATGGGGGTTATAGTACTAACTATTAATACCTCATAGGCCAAAAATGGGTTAAGATTGCTAAAGTGTTTAGAATAGGGCCTGGCACACGTTAATGCTATCCAAGTAGTTGATAAATCAGTGACACTTTCCTCTCTCCTTCCTGAGTTCAAGACCAAGTGAGAAGACACTGGAGATTCAAATAGCAGGTTTATTATGAATAAGACTGTACGTAAGTAGAAGGCTTGACTCACGGCCACCATTATGCATGCTGGTATGAATTACACTTGGCCACGCCCCAGGCTTCCCAGGACCTGTCCTGTAACCCTGCGTCATCCACTCCTCCGTCTCCTGTGACCAGAGGGCAGGGTGAGCCAGGCAGAGAAGGAGAGTGGGAACCAAGCCTGCTCAAGGCAGCGGCCAGTCTCCTTGCTCCCCACTCAATGAGAAAGGCTGTAGAGAGGCCAGAGGTGTCCCAGCCCTTCTTTCAAATGCTCGGATGAAGGGCGGGGGTAGGAGGCAGACAGTGGGGGAATTTTCCCATTTGCCAAGGACCACTCATTGCTGTCATTTATCAAGCACCTTCTGTGCACCTCATGTGACTTTCCTTGCTCCCTCCTCATAACTGCCTTAAAAGGAAGTGCCACTAATTTTTCATGGGACTCGGAAACCTTAGGTGACTGTTCAAAGTCACACAGTTAAGAAGCAGCGGAGACAAGATGCACTCTTCCCCTTTGCCAGGCTGACTGGCTCCCTGGACAGTTGTGCAGGCCGGTTAGCTACGGTTCTAGGGGAGGCAGTGGCTTCAGTAACTGGTACCTGGCAGCAAGGACTGTCCGTTTCCTTGGGAGAATCTGCCTGGGCACTGACGCTCTGTGAGGCATAAGGTGGGTGCAGGTGATGGTGTTTATCTATTGTCATCATGCCTTAGGCATGTCTGGGCACAGACTGACGGGAGGGGTCCTTGTAGGGCCCTGCGGGGCTCCTGAGAGGCAGAGTCCCCCGCTGAGTTGACCAGACTGAGTCTCAGAAGCCTTTCTGCCTTTGAGATCTGGACACGGAGTGACTATTGCTGTCCTAAGGAAGCAGGAGGAAGAGTGAGGCAAAGAGTGAGAACCCTGAGTCTGCCAGGAGACACGGAGACTTGCCAGGTGGCCAAGCTTGGTGAGAGCTCGCTGTGCAGGGGGCCTGAGAGGGAGCCGATTCTGTCATCTGGGCACAGGCAACAGAAAGGGACTCTGGAAGATTTTAGTGCAAAAGGAGTGTACTGGACAGATACAGATTAGCCCTCATGTCAGGGGAAGATGCAAAGACCCAGGCCAGGAACCACACTGGCCCTGGGTATCCAGGTGGGTGACCGCCTAGGGATGAAAACAGAGGGATGGATGAGAAAAGATCTTGGGGGTAAAAGAGACAGACTGGTAATGGGTTGGGTGGAGGGAACTGGGGCGGAGGGAGGAGTTGGGGATGCGGGACAGAGGCTGTGAAGAGAGGCTGTTCCAGGAGCAAGGATCACCTGGTGTGAAAGGAAGGCTTCCTTTTGGGGTACATGGAGTTTGATATGCCCCTTGGCCCCTCAGCTAGGCATTTTGGCCAAGGTTCTGGTCCAAGGTGTCGATATGAGGGTCACCCATCCAGGGTGGCCATGGAGGCTGAGTGAGAACCCACAAGGAGCCACAGAATGGAGGGAGAGGGGCTGGGCCGAGGACGGCACCTCCAGGAGCAGCTCCTGCCTGCCCCCGTCCCACCAGCTGGTGCCCCTGTGGTTCGCACAGGCCTTGGGCACTGCAGGCAGCAGACTTCCTTGTCCTTCCACGGCACTCGGCCTAGCGTTTCACACCTAGCAGGTGTTCAATGAATGTTTGTGGCTCAATTTAACAGTTGGAAGGAAAGCTGGAAGCAGAAGTTGCTCCAGGTTTGACAGGCCTCAAGGATGACACAGAAGGCGGCGTCTCAGTGGTGCCTGGGGTCCTCCGAGGTCACAGCTTCTGCTTCGTGACCCTTCAAGGCAAACGACCAAGCTTATGAGAACGGGAGCCCTCGACCTGGTTTATCAGTGCCCAGGGAGGAGGCATTGGATGACATATCCCTCCAGCTCTCAAAGCCTCTGTTCTCTTGAGAAATGCAAACAAATCCCCATATTTAAATACAGGCCACCCACTTGCATCAGAGTGGGTGGATCCCCTAGGAGATAAGTACACATGGTTCTGCCTGGGTTTACATCAAAGTCTTCCCACAATCCCTCATTCATGGCCTCGTTGGCCTGCCACGGTCCTAATTCAGCATCCTTTGTTCCAGATGCCCGTGTCAAGGCTGCCTTCTCGAGGGCCGATTTGGGGCTCTGGTCTAATCTGCATAAGACCTCAGCTGGTTTGTAACATCAAGTGCCTCGTGATTTGTTTGTCCTCAAAATCTGCCCACTGCCACAAGTCAGTCCGCTGGAGGTGTGGGAATTTTCTTAGAGCATTGTTTTCAAGCAGGCAAAATGGCTTATTTATGGAGCACTCACTGCCGGCTTTGTGATTTGTGTGAGAACAAGGCTGTCCTTGCCCCCGGAGAGCTCCCTGTGGGGGACCGCTAATGCCTGTCACAGACTAAATGTCACCCTTTTGTGAATTCACAGGATTTCAGAGCTCAAGCGCTCCCCCCCTGCCCCCCAACGCCCTGGAGCTCACGGAAGTCCATGGACAGAGGGGGGCTGAGGGACTGCTGGGCGGGAGAAGCAGCTGGCAGCTCTCATGCTGTGCCCTTTCCTGCAAAGCACGGGGAACCCGGGTTGACATCCCCAGGGCGCTGCCTCCTTGTCCCTAAGCTGGCCACGGTCCCAGCTCTCTTCCTGTCCCCAAGGCATAGGTGGCATCTCCACCCAGCTGAGTCACCAGGGTTTTCTCCAGGTGGAGATAGTAATTACCAACCCAGGCAAACCTGGATTTCCTCAGCCCCTAGTGGAGGCATCTCTGGGTTGCCAAACGAGTCTCTCTGTGTCAAAATGTATCTGTAGAACTCATTTGTAGGTGGTCAGAGTCCTGGGCAGGGTGGATGAATTACAAACTATGGACACAGTAAAGCAAAAATGATGATTGCTAACACTGAGCATTCCTGTGTCCATCCAACAGGTATCTTAGGTGCCTCCTATTAGGGGGCTTCCCTCATAGCTCAGTTGGTAAAGAATCTGCCTGCAAGGCAGGAGACCTGGGTTTGATTCCTGGGTTGGGAAGATCAACCCAGGGGGAAGATCCCCTGGAGAAGGAAATGGCCACCCACTCCAGTATCCTTGCCTGGAAAATCCTATGGACAGAGGAGCCTGGCAGACTACAGTCTCTGGGGTCGCAAGAGTCGGACATGACTTAGTGACTAAACCACCACCTATCAGAGGATGTCATGCAAGCGAGAGCTACCATGAGGAAGCCAGGAGTTCTTTCCCATGCACATGTGGTCCACTTGTTACAACACCCCTCGGAGGCAGCTGGGACAACGGTCTCTATTGTGAAGACAGAGGAACTCCATTTTCTTTTTAGGAAGCTCAAGTCACTTTGTTTCTCTTCCTAAGGAGTTTGCAGCTTAGGCAAGTTGAGAAATACAAAGTCAGACACCAAAGGCAAGGGAGAAAGGAGTAGTTAGGGAAGCCTTCATTCAGTCATTCAGGAAACACTGGGTTCAGCATGAAGTGATCCCCCTTCTTGGTTGGGCTTTGCCCATTTCTCTTATCTCCCTTGTGTGTCTCGTGCTAATTTGCTGATGCCCTCAGGGAGCCACGGACCTTGCCTAGCCTCAGCCTCTGCTCAGAGTGACCTCACTACCACCTATACTGTTGACAAGGAAGCTGTAAGAACCAGGGGATGATGTTCGTGGAGTGTGTCTTCCGAGGATGGGGCAAGCCTTTCTCCCGTTAGTTAGTTTTCGCTCTGATGCTTGTGAATACCTTCCAACCCTGCTGCTGAAGTGTGTGCAGGGCCTGTGGGTTGTCACACACATTCATTATCCATTGAAGGTTAAAGAATACCACCGACTTTGGCTTGATAACTTTACAGAAAAAGCCGTTATTGTTGTCACAGTTAAATGCAAGAGCACAAAGCTGGAGCTGACGAAAAGGAAAAGAGCCCCAGCCAAAGGGTAAATGACATTTAGGAAAAGCAGAAGCGGTAGATATGAAGACCCATTGTAATTCAAAGCTGCAACATGTCCGATGACTTGTAGGTGGTTTCAGGTTAGAAAGGCGCAAGTACGTGCCAAGCCAGATGGGAGGCCCTGTGGCAGGAGCAGATTTGACCTTGGGCAGTCTCATAACCTCTCTGTGCCTGTTCTCTCATCCGTAAACTGGGATAATAATAACATCTAACTTGAAAGTGATGATAAGAGATTATGGATACATATGCCTAGTATCTAACAGACGCTCAAAACTGTAGCATGATTATTAAGAGGCTCACTAAGAGAAAGGAAAAAGTAGGTACACAATTGACAGGTGCTTAGAATGAATTTTGTTTTGTCAAACTAAAAAGAAGCTTTGTGTATTACATCCTTGTCTTATTTGTTTCCAAATCCTGACAATATCATCTCATCAGATGAAACAGCATATACACAGAGAGTGGTGTGCTGCTAAGTGTTCGGCTATAGGCTCTTAGGAAGGGGAGAACCCTGACTGGTAGGATTTGCCAGTTTTCACGGCGTAACTGTCTCCACCATGGCCAAATTCAAGTTTCCAGTGTAGGGTCAGGAGATGATAACTAAATGCCACGTGGGTTCCTACAGGGGACCCTGGAACAGAAAAACGGAGAAAACAAAGGAAATCTGAATGAATTATGGACAATAACAATAACAATTGTGGACAATAACAATAATAATAACGATGCATCAGTGCTGGTTAATGAATTACGACAAATATATCATACTAATGTAAGATACTAATAACAGGGGAAACTGGGTGCAGGGTGTATGGGAACTCTGTACTATTGTTCTGTAAATCTAAAACTGTAAAAATCAGACCCAAAGAAGAAACAATATCAAAAGACACTTTGGGAAGAGACAGTAATGTTAATATTTATTTTTAATTGAGGGCTTGCTGTGTGCCTGTAATTTTACATGCTGACTCTGGCTCACGTAAGGGAGGTGTGAGCAGCACATCCCCAAAACTGAAAGAGGAACAGCAGGTGGTTAGCAGTGAGCTGGGCCTACTTTCCTCTCTGTTGGACGCCAGGGCTATATCCTGGCAGACAGCCACCCACCTGGTAAGAGGGAACCACAGTCTCTGGACCATGTAAAATGTGGGCAGTGCATGTCCTGAGGGGCCAGCGGGGTCCTATGACGGGAGGAGAGGGGTGAGGAGGACACAGCTGCTGTTCTGCCTGCTCACAGCCCCTCCCTTCACACCACCTCTACGTCTGGTTTGAGCGAGGTTGCTTGCTCTCAGTTCCGCGGTGGGCATGGGACCTGGCAAATCCTGGCCAGCCAGAGCCATTGGGATTTGGGTTGAAACTACAGGTAAAGGGGCTGACTCTTCTCCAGAAATTGCTGAGGGGACAGGAGGGGACCACTTTGCTATTACAACGGAAAAACTATGTGAGACCAGAACCTGGAGCTGCAAGGCAGAGTCAGGCCTCATCAGCCTGAATCTGCAGTTTCAGGACCTGAAGTGAGTCGGGTCCCTTTTTTGCTCATGAAAAAGTACAATTCAATGTCTTTTAGTGCCTTCAGAGCTGTGCGATCATCTCCCCATCTCAGCGTGGTATTCACAATGGTTCACAGAGAGGTTGAAGAATATTTTGCCATATTCCATCATTTCTGTTACTCCAAATGTGTAGATGTGTGTATATGCAGATATCACACATGTTGTATGGATGCAGAAGCTCTATATATCGAAAGAGATACCAATTGTTTATACTGGTGACTGGAAGAACAGGAAAAATGTACATTTTTTTTGGTATTCTTTGCCATTACACGTTATTACAAGATATTGAACATAGTTCTGGGTGCTATAGAGTAGGTCTTGTTTATTTTATATACAGTAGTATATATCTATTAATTGGGCTTCCTAGGTGGCACAGTGGAAAAGAATTTGCCTGCCAATGCAGGAGACACAAGAAATTTAGGTTCGATCCCTCGGTCAGGATGATCCCCTGGAGTAAGAAATGGCAGCCCACTCCAGTATTCTTGCCTGGAGAATCCCATGGACAGAGGAGCCTGGTGGGCTACAGTCCATGGAGTTGCAAAGAGTCAGATATGACTGATTATGCACACACATTTATCTGTTAACCACTTATTCCTTTTTAAAAAAATTTATTTATTTATTTGGCTGCTCTGGGTCTTAGTTATAGCATGTGTTGTAGCTCCCTGACCAGGGATCGAACCTGGGCCCCCTGCACTGGGAGCTCAGAGTTTTAGCCACTGGACCACCAGGGAAGTCCCCACTTATTTCTAATAATTTATTTTTGTTGCATTTTACAAAAGTATCAGTTCACATGGATTTGGAAGAAAAAAAAAAGCTGATCTTTTACTTCAGGTAGTTGTCCCAACTACTCTGGATCACTGAGAATTAGCATAAGTCAAGATTTCAAGGGAAATGGAAAATATGAAAATGGAGCTGGGAACTCAGTGCCTGAGAGCAGCTTCAGAGCCACATAAGCTGTTTTGGATCCTGCGTCTGTTGCTTACTTGCTGGGTAGACTTGAGCTGGGTAGCCGTCCCCTTCTAGTCTCAGTTTACCCATCTATAAAATGCACTTACTGGGATGTATCCAAGGTGGTTGTGAGAGTTAAATGAGATAATAGATAGTCTGGGAGCAGAATTTCCCAAGAAATATGGCTCCCTTTCTTCTGTGGAGGCTGGTGACGGGCTGATTTGAGCTCTAACTGCAAATTCTGGGCCAAAGGGCTACCTCAGGTCAGGAGCTGTTGTCCCTAGCCTGTACCTGTTCAGCACCGTACAGGGGAAGGGTGTCCCCTCTGTGTGTGTGCACAGTGGGGGTGGGGGTTGGGAAGTAAGCAAGGGGCCCAGGCCTGAGAGCAGAACCCCTGGGGTGCGGCACCTCACCTGTATCCACTGCTGGAAGCAGGGTCCCTTCACTTTCACTAATGGAGGAGGCCGAGGGTGTGGCATGGAGGCAGTGCCTGGAAGAGGTCCCGCTAGTGTTCCTTGTACCAGAGGGACCAGGAACAGCCTGGGGGTGGGGTGGGGAGGGTGATCTGTATAAGCAGGGTGGCTAGGGCGCCCCTAACTTCACTGGGGACACTCCTCCCATCTGGGATAAATTGCTGTCAGATGCTTACAGGAGAGACGTGCCCACTGCAGGCACTGCTGGGGAGCGTGACCCTTTCTCCTCACCCTTGGTGGGCGAGAAGAACCCCACATGCCTACTTCCTGCATTAAATTCCCTAGGGAAGTGAAACCTCAAACATGTAGTGAAACATGCATACACTGTCTAGGTGTCCTGTGAGCCCAGAAGGTTCCTCGCGGGAGAGCTGCACCCTGTGGTCAGGGCCCACCTCGTCTCTGCTTGGCTCAGAGTGTGGAGGAGGACAGAGCGTGGAGGAGGAACTCTGCTTTCTTGCCACTCGTGCTGCCTCTCCTCTGGCCTGCTTCCCCTCAGGGCATCCTCCCTAGGGACACTCTGACCCTTTCCTTCTACTCTTGCAGTCACCTCCCCTCCCCATTTTACAGATGAAGAGGCTGAGGCTCAGAGGTTGAGTGGCTACTTTAGGACCACTGGGTAGTCATGTGGGGGAGCTGGAATTTGAACCCAGGTTTCCTGGCCTTGTCTCTTCTTCCCCTGCTTCCTGCTGCCTGTTCCCTGAGTAGTCTCTGATCCTTGGCACTCCAGGGCCAGACCCACAGCTCCCAGGGGCACATCTCAGTGGGCCTAGTGGTGGGCCAGGCACCTGTCTCCTGGGTCCCACTTTTTGTCACAGCAGCCTCTTTAGGCAGATGGCAGGCTGGTCAGTACCATGAAGTGGGCAGTAACCTGAGACTCGGTCATCAGCTTGTGTACCCTTGTTACCATGCCTCCACCTTCTGACCTTAAATCTGTTTCTGCTTCCCTGTGGTGAGTGAGTCCCTCCTGGGGCCAAGCCCCCTCCAGATGAGAGAGCCAAGGGGCTTCTCCAGGGGGACCTGCTCCCAGGGTTGGTGCAGCTGCTCTGCCACTGCACAGGAAGCCCTTCCTGATAGCTCCCCACACAAGGTCAGCGCTCAGCCCATCTGGCGCAGCGCAGAAAAGGAGAAGCCAAATGGTGTTCTGTGTTTTGTTTTTTGTACTGGGCCTGAGTGCAGCAGAGGCTTGCGGGGAGAGGGAGGAGCACAGACTTCACAGTTGGACAGATTGGGGCTTTGAAATCCAGCCGTGCTGTTTGTCTGATGGCTTCGCTTTTTTTCTGAACCACAGTTTTCACATCAATAAAATGGGGATGATTTTATCACAGCATCCATGCGGCAGAGTTGCTAGGAGGTTTGGAGAGTGTCTACAGGCTCTGACTCACAGAGGCCAAGTACAGTTGACCTTTGACAACACTGTGCTCTGTGGGGTCCTTTGGGTATCCTGTCTGTGATCAAGATTAGTAATCTGTACATTGATGCTGCAGCTAAGCAAGAACACTCGCTGAGGGTATACAACGCCAAGCGCTTTGCTGAATGTTTTATGGGATGGTCCATTTGCTCCCCATCCTTTTAAAGCCCCGTTTAGGGAGGAGTGAGGCTCAGAGATGCTATGCAACCTACGGCATCAGACGCTGGTGAACTTGAGCCTGGGTCAGCTCTGTTGTTCCTCCATCTCCAGAGGTTGAGCACTTAGGCACCGCAGGTATGCTCCAGGGATAAGCAGGGTCTGTTAGACAGTGCATTCCTCACTTTACCTTCCTCCTTTTGTACCTCTTTGCTCTTCTCATTTGCATTGCTTCTTCCTCTCACCCTTTCCCTATTTTCTTTATTAAGTGAAAGAATTAAGCGTCAAGTTCAAATATATCATGGTAAAGTTGAGGAAACAAAGTATCAATTGTCTATGGCTGTATAACAAAATGAGAGACAACCACAAGATTTTATTTTATTTGCTTGTAACTGTCTGGCTAGGCAGTCTGGGTGCAGCTGGAAGTTCTAGGTCTCTCTGGGTCTCAGGTGGTTGCAGTTGGCAGACAGTTTCTCTGGGGCTGGGTGGCCCAGTGCACCATCACTCATCTTCCTGGTGGTTGGCAGCCTGTTGGCCTGGGTGCCTCAGTGACCACTAACTAGGCTCACTTGGGCTTGTTTAAGACAGTGAAAACTGCACGGTCCCTTGAGGCTTCAGCTCAGAAACCATACATCACCTGTGACACATTTTAGTGGTCAAAGCAAGTTAACAAGATTGGTCCAAATGGGTGCATGCTCAGTAGCTTCAGTCGTGTCCAACTCTTTGTGACCCTATGGACTGTAGTCTGCCCTGCTCCTCTGCCCATGGGATTCCCCAGGCAAGAATACTGGAATGGGTTGCAATGGAAGAGGCTCCAGTGGATCTTCCTGACCCAGGGATTGAACCCGTGTCTCTTATGTCTCCTGCATTGGTAGGCAGGTTCTTTACCACTAGTACCACCTGAAAAAGTAGATTCCACTTCTTTCAGGGAGAAGTGTAAAAAATTTGGTGCCCATTTTTAGTCTACACACTAAACACAATCCCCCAAAGATATCATTAATGTAACTTCTTTTTGTTCTTCAGTCCTCTTCTTTTCTCATTCCATCCTTACACTTCTGAAAATAATTCCTTACTTCACACCACGCAAAGCTTCATTCACCACTCAACAAATATTTTATTATGTGCCAGGGTCCCAGAAGTGAGCAAAACAAATCCGCTCTAGAGAATTTAATATTCTAGTGGAGGGAGGAGACAATGTAGAAATAAACAAGCACACAGTGTAGGGCTGTGATGGACAATAGGTGCTTTGGACAACAACGGAGCAGATGAGGGGGTGGAGCCTGTGTGTGAACGGGTGGAGGGTGGTGGGTGATTCCTATTACATAGAGTGACGTTTGACATCTAATGAGGTGACATCTGAGCCTGAAGGAAGTGAGGGAGTAAGAAGATCCAAGCGGAGGGAAAGATTTCCAGGTAGAGAAAACAGTGCAAAGGTCCTGGGGCTAACATCCAGAGACACCATTTCTTAAGATCTTAAATGTAGCTTTAAAAAAACAACCTTACATAGTCACGAAAGAACGATAAAAGGAAACGTTTAAAAATTGCAGAACTCTTGCTAAGCGAAAGCATTTTATTCTCCTTGATTTAGTTATAACCGGATTACAGCTTCTCAGAAGGGAACAGAGGGTCACTTCTCTGAGCTTCAGGGAGCTCACCTTTCAAAAGGAGAACTGTGTGCCTATCCCGCCTCTCGCCTTGTGGCGGGGATCAAAGCGACACTATGAAAAATGAAAGTTGCCTCTGCTTCTGGTTTCGTTTCCTACCGCAAGGTTGCCCGTGATTTTTTTTTTTTTTAAGAACACAAATCAGATATCACTTCCGCTTAAACTCTTCCAAAGGATCCCTGCTGCCTAAAGTATAGAAGATCCAGGCACCTAAGCGAGACTGCGAGGCTCCTAGCCATCTGCATTTCTTACCCAGCACCCCGCCCCCACTCCACTCCCCACCGTACTCCAGGCAAAACCTGCTCTCGTCGCAACTGCCTTCCTGCCATCCCCTCGTGAGTCTCAAGACTCAGCCCCTCGGGGACCCGCGCCTTGGGGGTTCCGGGCCCAGGTCAGCGGCCCGCGGGTGCTCAGGCAGAGGTCCACCTTCCAAGATCAAATCTGGGTCCGCCCAGCACTAGCTCTGACGCCCCTGAATCCGCTCCTTCTCTGTAAAGGGTCCTGGCCACCGAACCCAGTAGAGTGGGCGTGAAGCCTGGAGAGGACCCGGGCTTGCGCGGGCACACAGCAGGGCTCCACACTCGTGCCTCGGCCCCTGGGGACCGGCTGTGGGGCTGCCGACCGGGGGAGCGGTGCCTCCAGAAGGGCCGCGTCTGGGGCTCCGGGCAGGGAAGGGGTGAGAGGGATACCCCGTAGTCCGTTCAACACCGCCGGCCCAGAGCGGCTGCCTCGGGGCGTCCGCTTGGCCGGGTGCCGCTCCCGCCCCCAGCAAGGGCTTCCCCCGCGGCCGCCGTTAAGGGCCGCAGCCACGCCCGCGCCCGCCCGCAACCCAGCTCCGGCGTCTCCTCAGCGCGAGCCCGGTGGGCCGAGCCCGGCCGCGCGCTGGGCATGCGCGGGCCGTGGCGCGCATGCGCGGAACTCCCGGGAGGCGGAAGCTCGGGGCAGGGACGCGGCCGAGCGCGCGCAGCGGCGGGGGTGGGGCGGGGGCGCGCCTCAGCCGGCCGCCGCGCACGCGCGGCCCGCGCCGACGCAGCACAGCCCCGAGGGCGCGAGCCCGCTGCCGCTGCCGCCGCCGCCGCCGGGCCGGGACCGCTGTGCGCCCGCGGCGTGAGGCGTGGGAGGGAGCGCGGCCCGCCAGCCGTGGCGCCTCACGGACGTCTCTGCTTTCCCCTGCCAGCACCGCCGCGGTCGGAGTGAGTGAGGGGCCCGGGCCGGGGCCGGGGCGCGGGGCCGACTCGCGAAGCTGCTGGTTGGCAGGGCGGCGGCCTGAGGGTTGAGGGGCCGAGCGGGGCCGGACCGCCCTGTCCCGGCGGCGGGTGCGGCGGGGACAGGCCCCTCCCGCGCCGGCCGAGGCCCCGGGAGGCCGGGGCGTGAGGGAAGCTGGGGCGCCCCGGCGGGCCGAGGGGTGCGGGGCCCGGAGAGTCTGGGGGTCTCCAGGCCGGGGGCTGGTAGGGGAGGCCGGGGGCTCCGGGAAGCAGGGGCTCTGGAGGGGCTCAAGGAGGCCGGGGGTCCGGAGGCTCGCGAGTCCGAGTATCTGGAGGCCGCGGGCTCGGGGAGGCCGCCGGCCTCTGCCGGAGCGAGCCGGGGGCCTCCACAACAAAAGGGCCGGGAGAGGACTCGGCCGGGGCCGGGCCGGGCGGGCCTCGAGCCTGCGTGCGGGGCGGCCGGCCGCCCGCGGCCCCGCGGCCCGCGCTCAAGTTTTCTGCCGCCCGGAGCTTTTCCGGCGGCCGCCGTAGACCTGGCCGGACTCGCTGCGCTTCCCAAGTTTCCTCCTCTTTCCGCCCCAGCCCCCAACTCCACTGCGAGCTGGCTCTGTCTCTCTCTCCCGGTCCTTCCCTGGCACCTCTTTCTTCCTCAGAGGAGGATGGATGCGTGTGTGTGTGTGTGTGTGTGTGTGTGTGTGTGTGTGTGTACGTGTACGCTGCTATTAATACTTGGTTTTGTTTGACTGCAGCATTTTGTAGCTTAATGCGCTAAGGGTAAAGGTTTTTTCCTGTTGTTGATGTTTTTTGAGCCATTTCAGCAGTGTCTTACTCTTGTTCAGTTAGCCTGCAGCTGGGTTTTTGGCAGTGAGACTAACATAATAGTAATATTGTGGTAATATGGGAACTGCTTGAAATACGGTCAAGTTGAAGGCTGTGTCAGAGTTTGAGAATCTGCACTTATCTGAATCTGCACGACCATCATTGGGATTCTTAGGATGTAAACTTCTTCGTGGTTGGAGAAACAGTTCACCACTGTTCGAGATGAAATACCAGAGCCTCACCCTTAAGACTTTTTGTCAAATGGGTAATGAAAGTATGTCTCTTCTTTGAAATGACGCAGCCAAGCCCTCAGGTTAGTTGTCCTCTTTTGACAACCTCTGAAAAGTGGGAGGAAAGTATGTGGATGACGTGATTTAAGGTTCACAGTAAGTTAACATTCAGCTTATTTTGTTGAGCTGTAGTCTGGATGATATTTTGGTCCAATTGTGCTGTTCAGTTAATTTTTAAAACCCTGTAGTATATTTAAACACATGAAACTTTGAGAGGATGTTTGTGTTTCAGCTTTCAATTCATAAATATACTGAGACAGTATCTTTATGAGTATATGGTTTCATATTTTTGGCTGTCTTTGGAGGGGAAAAGCTAGGCAGGTTTACCATTAGCATCTTCTGAACACTCATGTACTAAAGATAAATATTATAGATTCTTCTCTGGAGAATTTTTCAGGTCATTATCAAATAATCCAGTTTGATGATGAGCACCGCAAAGTATTGTTTAAAACACATATTCCATTTTAAACAAGCCCGCATATAAGACTTCAGGAAAGGACTGAACAGAAGGACTTGTACATCATTCAGAGGTGATGCATTGAGGAGCAAGTGCTTGGCTAAGTAAAGACCCTGAATCCAAAACCTAGTATTTATGAAACGAGGCAAAGAGTGCTGGCACTCTTACAGG
>SJYC01017665.1:0-88722 GCA_006408675.1 Madoqua kirkii | reverse complement strand
TTATTATTGTTCTAGATCTGCAAAAAATGCAATTGGTAAAAACTTCTGTTATTTTTATCATATTTGTGAAATGAGGCTTTTTTTTTTTTGGCTAGTAAATCAGAAAAATTTAGTTTCTGAAGTACTTTACTTTGCCTTAATGCTTTAGTTTAAAAACATATTTTCATTAGTTTTCCCCTTATAAAGTCCCTTAAATAATTAGCAAGAAATTACTGTAGGAATCTTTGAGAATTTTCAGTGCCATCTGAATAGATTATTTAAAATATTTGCTTAAGAAAGTTTGGGCAAAGGAAATGGCCTTATTTAAGTTGATAGTACTTACCTCCAAGAAGTTTATGAATGTACAGAAGGCTTCAAATGCTCTGTTGCTCACCCATCCTCAGAAGGACCCTGGGTAAGGGAGAGGAGGGAGAGCAGATGTGGCTCCCCTCAGGCCACCTGTGTTTTTTTTTGCTCACCCAGCCACGTTCAGGAGTTAGGGTTTTTTTTCCCTTCTTTTCAGTGTTTACTAATGGATTATTTGAGCCCTTTATTGCTTTTTCTCTCTACTGACATTTTGGCAGATTTTTTCCCCCCTTCCTTTCATGACTACCAAAAGACAACTCAGTGCAAGAGAAATGAAATTCATGTCTACCAGTTTCTGGTATTAATTTCTAGGAATTCTGCCAAATCTTATCATTTATAATTGCACAAGTGTGTTTCTGATTGGAAATCAGTAGAGGAACCCCCTCTGTTCATATCTATAACAATTGCATTTTTTTTGACTAGGCTCAGTGATGGGAATAAAATTCAAATGTACAAATAAAGTTAAAATTTCAGTTTAAATAGAATTTTTGGGGAGTTGCCCAGTGGTCTAGTGGTTAGGACTCCATGTTTTCACTGCAGAATACCTGGGTTCAGTCCCTGGTCAATGAACTAAGATACTGCAAGGTACATGATGTGGCCAAAAAAAAAAGTAATATTTTAGCAAAACTGTTAATTATAGTGTGATTTGTGTAAACCTTAATGAGATGATTTATAGACAGAAGTAGAGAATGTTTCCCCAAGTGGCACCATTGCTGTTCTTCAGCAGTTGGAAACCTCAGAGGGAAACGCTAGTGCATCACTACAAGAACATGAAGGACATGAAGGTTTTTACTTACAAACTTTGCATTTAACTGAAGTGGCCCTACCTAAATCTTACTTATATACCTTGCCATTTACTGTAAACTCATTTTTCAGATCAAGAAGAATGACTTAAGTTATATGTTTGACTATTATCCAGTGAGAGGGGAAGAACATCGCTGGGCACCTGTGTGGGTGCTAGGTGTTGTTGGTGGGTGTCACTGCCTTCCTACAGATGAGTTAAGTCCTGGAGAAGCTCTGCCCTATAAGCTGCACGTGTTAGATGCCCTGTGCCAGGGCAGAGCCGAGTACTGTAGTGCTCCATCTGCTTTATTCCTTCAGAAAACTGGAGCGGTACTGCGGTCTGCATCCTCCTTTTGCAGATGAAACACTGGAAGCCTAGAGTTAGAGTCACTCACCTTGGGTCTTCAGCCCACAGGGGTGGACCCAGCTTGGCCCGACCTGGGGGATTGCAGTGTGAGCTCCTGACAGCCTGGGTGCAGCCTCCTGGGTGGGAAGGGCGGCAGCCAGTAAACCCTAACCCGGTCTCCTGCAGTGGGAGTAGAGTGCTAGTGTAATGACCACATCTGGGAAAGTCTAGGTAATTATATTTTTACTTGAACCTGACACTTCGGGTTATTATGTTCTCATCTGGTCAACATAGTGTAGGTAACCATTGTGATGAATATATCAAGATTGTTTCATTATTTGACATCTGTTTAGAATCAGGTAGATAAAATGTATAATGCATGATGCAGTGACTGATCCTTCTTATTTGTCAAAGGATGTGTGTTAGTAACCTCCACGTTTACAGTTTTTTCATTGGTGACTTTTTTGGGAGGGTGGGTGTTGTTTGAAGACAGTTTTGTGAGAAGCAAGCGGTATGTAAGGGAAAACCAAATTGCACATTTCTCACACAGGTATGAGCCCCTTGTGGTAATCCTAGTATTTATAATCTCTGACACATTGCTGCTCTATAAATGTTTGTGAATAAATGTGCTCATTCTCACCAACTTAGAATTTTCCATTCTTTTAAGAGTCGGCACATACTCTGCTCCTTTATTTGGGCCCTGTGAACCAAAACCAAGGGTTAGAAGAACCTAAGCTTTCCTGCCTGTGGGCTCTCTGTGCCTGGAATCTCCCTTCTGCCTCTATTGTCTATACTGAAAGTCCTGTAGCTTGGATTCTGCTGTGAACCGTGGTGCTTGCGTCTGCTGGTGACCAAAGCACCATGTAATTGTTTTTGCTGGCCTGAAGGAAGAGCTTACAGTTTTACACACTATATATATTTAGTGGCTTGTGGTCTTCTCATGAGAATCTAAGCACCATGAAGGCAGAAACTTGGTTTTTCACACTGTTGGGTCACCAGTGCCTAGCACAATATTTAGTGAGTAGAACTGAAACTTGTTAATGATTGTGTGTTTGTGTTAGTCACTCAGTTGTGTCCGACTCTTTGCGACCCCATGGACTGTACCTTGCCAGGCTTCTCTGTGCATGGAATTCTCCAGTCGAGAATGCTGGAGCGGGCTGCCATTCGGTTCTCCAGGGGATCTTCCCATCCTAGGGATCAAACCTGTGTCTTCCACATTGCAGGCATATTCTTCACCACTGAGCCACCCGGGTTGGAGGACAGCTATTATATCAGCCAGTCATCTGTGGCTTTGCTTGCCTTGGTGAAGGCAAAACCATGTAAAACTCGATACTAGGGAAGAATTGGATTATCTTTGTTTTCACTTCTGTCTGCTTTATTTTAGATTACTGCTATCATCATATTTGGACTAGGGAGAACATACTGCTCTTCCCCTTTATGATTTTGAAGTGTTCTTTTCTAGAAACTGATTCTGTATTCATTGATCTTGTGTTCATTAGGAGGCATCCTAAGTTCTCTAGACACAGAGTACTACTCAAGGTGAAACAAAATGAGTGGGTTTTATAAAAGCTCCTTGATTACCAGTCCAGAAGCTCTAGTGTGTCTTTTACTAATCAGCTGGATTCATTGGCTGCCACACAAGAGTTTTATATTATGCCCTGAAACCATTTTTGAAAACCCATTTCCTGTTGTTGCATGCCAGTTATACGGTGTGCCAGCTTTTCCTTGCCATGACAGGTCCCTTACCTTTCCGTCATTTGGGGTGTCAACATTTGGGTAGCAGAGAGTAGTTTGTTCTGCTTCATTGAGCTCCCCCTTAGCCCTGCTGTACCGTGTGAGGAAACACGCACCTGAAGACTCCGGGGAGCTTCAGGGTGTTGCAGTGGTTCTCAGGGTTGTCCCAGGTCAGAAGTGCAGAGGCTCCATCCTGATTTCTGACCCACTGACTCCAGCTTGCGGGCAGGGCCGGCTGTCAGTTCTAACTTGCTGTGCTTTCGGTGCATGCTGTTTGTGAACCATAGCCTTAGAGGGCTCAGGAGAAACACAAGTTGTAGCAGGCAAACATAAGTCATAAGTGGCAGAGGTATGTATGAGTATGGTCTCTTTGACCTCTTTAGATTTGCTAACAAGGTTATTTTCTGAACAGTACTCTTAAATATGTTTTTGGAGTCTTGAGAAGACTTCACAGTTCCTTTTGTGTAGAGATTTTGAAGGTTTTCTGCTGAGCCCACTCAGTTCTTTTGAATCCTGCTGTGGATTTTAAATGAACAATCTCATGTTGCAGTAGCAGCTTGTGTGGCTCCCGGACTGCAGGGGAGTGTGTGCATGTGAGTGTGAAGGCACACGTTCCCTGGTGGTTTTGTTTTGGTACTGAAGAATTGGCTAGCTTTTGCTAGAGTCAGGGTGATTGCCAAGTCTTGGGGTGACTGATGAAGTGGTATTGTGTGAATTGATTCTATGCCTAGCATTACATTCGTACCTGAATTTCATAAATTTGGTTTTGCCTCTCTTATTTCTCGAGAGGCAGACTGAGTAAAAGTTAGTGTACCACGGTGGGATCGACCATGGATGGGCCTTGTGCAGAGTTAGATGCGTGTGTTGGTAAATAGCATATTGATAGCTTGGGAGCAAGGATTCTGTGTTGTCTTTTCTCGTTGCACGTTGTCTATCAGTAATTGTATAATGATGGAAGGAGGGTACCTCCTGCTGGGGTCCTGAGAGGAGTCAATCACCCAGACTAAACCAAGTAGCTCTGTTGTGGGGGCTTTGTGGGAAGGGAGTCTATAACTGAAAGTTGTTACAGAGGTAGAGAAGCACTTGTCAAAGGCACATGGAATTAAATGTAATCTCAGAACACTGAGGAGGTTGTTTGCATGTGAGTTCTGCCCGCCTTCCCAGTCTTTCAGTCAGCTGTGCAGCTCCATGAAGGCAAAAATAATAGAAATGAGCTGGTGGAGAGAGCTCTTTGGAATAATCCTGTCTCCTTAAAGTTGGCCAGGTGAAATTAAAGTTCTTGTTAGTAGTCTCCCATTAATGTGACTCTGGTTAAATGTATAGCTGCCCCCCACCGGGTGTCTGAGGCGTTGGGACCAGGACCATCCTCGGATACCAGGTTCCTTGAGTGCTCAAGTCCCTTACATACAACTGTGCACACTCCTCTGTATACTTTATAAACGTCTCTAGATGACTTAAAATACCTGGCACAGTGGAATGCTGTGTAAATCACTGCCAGTGCAGCAAGTTCAAGTTGCCCTGTTTGGAACTTTCTGGTCGTTTCCCCAGTGTTTTCAGCCTCACATGGAGGACCTGAGGTTGTGGAGGGCTGACTGCCCTTGGCATGCCTGGCTGAGAGCAGCTTCTCAGTGAATGTCCGTGGATGGCCCTCCTGGGCCCCTGAGCAGCCTCCCCTCTGATGACAGCTTGGGCTCCTGCTGGCTCCCCTGCTCGCCTCTCCTGGTGGCTTCCACAGTATTGCCGCCTTGTGGTTTGAAGCAGCCTTTTCCTGGTTATAATGAGGTTACACATCTTTAAAGTGCCTGTATTTTTATGTTAGTTTTTAAAAATTTATTGATAGACTTTTCATATGTTCAGGACACAGGTCCTTTGTCGGTTACATATTTTTCCACTTTCTCTTCCCACTTTGTTGTGCAGTTTCACTGACACGGTGGATTTTTTTTTTCTTTTTGTCTTTTGAATGAAGAGAAGTTTTATTTTTTGGCCGCGCCACACGACTTGTGGAATCTTAGTTCCCCAACCAGGACTTGAACCCCGGCCTTTGGCATTGAAATCGCAGAGTCCTAACTACTGGATTGTTGGGAAAGTCCTGAGACATTCTTAAGTTTATTGTGGTTCAGTTTATTACTGGGAATTATACTTAATTCCCAGTGATCAAGTTAAAATATGAGTTTCCAATTTTATTTTAAAAACTTTGTGGAAGTTTTCAGACATATGCAAAAACAATGTTGTAATGAACTCTCCATGTTCATTACCACCTTTAAGATGGTCTTCATTAAGATTGTTAACTCGATCAGTGGTGCTGGTTTACATTTAAAAGCCATGAAGAAACTTGCTTTGAACATATATGCTTATGTTGGCCAGATATCATGGCTCTTGCTGAAATGTGACATAACAATTTATGACACATTTCTTTTGGGACAGGAAGGGATCAAGTGTCACTGTACATCTTTTAAAGTTGGTGATACTCAGAGGCATCTAATAGTCCTAACCAGCTGGGTGTTAAGCAAGACCATGGATCTCTCCACAGCCTCAGAACCTGGGTGGAAAAGCCCTTCCTGCTTTCTTCCCTCCCTCCCTTTCTCTCTTTCTTTCTGTTTTTTTTTGTACTTGAGTCAAAATAAATGTCGCTTACTTTGCAGTGTTTGTTTAATGCTCCTGATATTAGGATGGAGAAGCAGCATGAAGCTTTAATAGAACAAAACTCATCAGAGAAGTGTGCTTCATATGTTAGTCCTTTTCAGGAGATGATTTGTTAAACATTGAAGAGACACAGAAGAACATGTGTGAGATGTGAGTAAGTTGTAGACCAAGAGTGCTCTGACCTCCCAGAGAAAGGTGTGTGAGGCCACAGAGGTGCCGGCCATCTCTGGCACAAGAGGCCGAGGCAGGGAACATGTAGGCTCTGAGGGCACCTAGGGCTTCTGTCTGTGCCCAGGACTCGGCCCTGCTGTTGTGGTGCGAAAGCAGTCATGAACTCTAGGCAAAGGGATGAGTTGTCTGTGTTCCAATACAGTTTTATTTCTGGACCCTGAAATTTGAATTTCATGTGATTTCACATGCAACAAAATGTTATTACTCTTTTTTTTTTCATTTAAGTTTACTTTTGGCTGTGCTGGGTTTTTGTTGCTGTGCAGGTTTTTCTGTTGTAGAACATGGGCTCTAGAGAGCAGGCTCAGTGGTGTGTCTCCCAGGCTCTAGAGAGCAGACTTAGTGGTGTGACTCCCGGGCTCTAGGGCACAGGCTCAGTGGTGTGACTCCTGGGCTCTAGAGAGCAGGCTCAGTGGTGTGACTCCTGGGCTCTAGAGAGCAGGCTCAGTGGTGTGACTCCTGGGCTCTAGAGAGCAGGCTCAGTGGTGTGACTCCTGGGCTCTAGGGTGCAGGCTAGTGGTGTGACTCCCAGGCTCTAGGGTGCAGGCTCAGTGGTGTGACTGCCCGGCTCTAGAGAGCGGGCTCAGTAGTGTGACTCCCAGGCTCTAGGGTGCAGGTTCAGTGGTTGTCACTCCTGGGCTTAGTTGCTCTGAAGTATGTGGGATCGTCCTGAATCAGGGATTGAACCCCGTCTCCTGCATTGGCAGATGGATTCTTTACCACTGAGCTACTATGGAAGCCTGTTATTATTTTAATAATTTATTTAATCATATGCAGTTAAAAACTGTTCTTAACTCATGGGCCGTACAGAAACAAACAATGTGGCCACCCTGGTTTAGAGAAGAAAGCTAGCCTGGCAGCTGTGGGCCAGCTGCAACACGAAGAATCCCCTCCTGCCCTGAGCCCACCTGTTCCCTACCATGGCCCCACTCTTACTTTGTGAAGCCTGTGTAGCCATCTTCCTTCAGCCCCCTGAGCTACTTCCTTCTTCAAGCCCTGGTATCATTTTTATTTTACTCACCTTTATTTTCTTTGTCACTTGACTGTGACAGAAAATCTGAGAGCAAAATGTTCACTACTGTATCCTCAACATTTAAAACAGTGGTCACTGAATGAATGTTGCATTTATCATTTCTTCGTGTCAGTTCTGTTTGTGTTGAACTCTCTACTAGGGAATCACACATTTGTTTTTCTGCGACTGGCCTTCTTTCCGCTCAGCACTGTGGTTAAGACCTGTTGGAGGGCTGTACGTGGTCAGTGTTGGTTCACTTTCTCTGTTGTGTAATGCGGTCTCCAGTTGATGGGCATTTGGATTGTTTCCAGCCTCTGCTGCCCACGTGCGTGGATGTCTCGCCTGCCCACGTGGGGTGTGATGCCGGTTCTGGCTAGCCAGCCTTCAGCTTGCCTGCTTCCTGCCAGATTGCTCTCAGGGTACCCTGCCAACTCGCATCCCACTGATGCAGGGAAGTGACTCCTGGCTGCTCTGCATTCTTGCCAGTGCTCTGTGGTTGATTCTGTTTCTTCAGTTTTGCCATTTTGGTAGTTATGTAATAGTATCTGTTTGCAGCTTTACATTGAATTTCTTTTAGTACTAATTAGGTTAATAATCTTTTAATATATTGGTTATATCTCTTTTTTATGAAGAGAAGACATTGGCCTGATTTTCTTCTTATTTTTTTCTTATTGACTAGTAGCTGTTTTGTATGTGTGGATTACTATCCTTTGTCATTGTAAGCTGTGAATATATTTTTCCAGCTTATGTTTTATCTTTTTACTTTTGAGATGTCTTGGAACTAAAGTTCTTAATTTTAATATCGTTGACTCTATCAGTCTTTTTCTTTATGGTTAGTTTTTTTGTCTTATCTAAGGAATCTTTCTTTACCGAAGGGTTACAGTTTGTTATGAGATATTTTTATTATTTATTCATAAAGCATGTATTGTTCCATTCAGTAAATATGTTTGATTTTTAGGTGTTTTTTCTTTATTTTTTTTTGGCCATGCCACATGGCTTGTGGGATGTTAGCTCCTCCACCAAGGATGTAGCCTAGGGCCTTGGCAGTGAAAGTGCCGAGTCCTAGCTACTAGACCACCAGGGGAGTCCCTGTGTTTTCTCACTTCCATAAAGATTCCTTTGATAACTCATAATTTATTTTAGTGTTTGATAAATTCCAAATGAATGAATATTCTTTGATGTATCTTGCGACCTATTTCTAAAATGGGACTGTAGTAAGAAAATGTGTTCTGTATGGAACCATGTCTCCGAAATTAATGTCGTCTCTAATAGATGCATGTGTGCTCCCAGTCGCTTCAGTCATGTCTGACTCTTGATGACCCCGTGGACTGTAGCCCCCCATGCCCCTCTGTCCCTGGGATTCTCCAGGCAAGAACACTTGCGTGGTTGCCATGCTGTTCTCTAGAGGGGTCTTCCCCACCCAGGGATCGAGCCTGTGTCTCCTGCCTCCCACTCGTGCCACCTGGGAAGCCCAAAATCCTAGTTCAGTTTGGCTGTATCTTGACCCTATCTCTCAAAGTTCTGGACACTAAGTACATCTCACTTCTGCCTCTTGAAACACTTGTTTTATTTCCAGCCTGAAGCTGAGGTGTTAATGCACGTTAGCAGCTCTTGGACTCTGAAGCTTGAGGACAGGTGACTGCCTCGACTGCCAGTTTGTTTCAGCTTAGCCGACTGGCGGGGGTTCATGCTGTGCCTGCAGCTGCTTCCTTTCAGTGGCGTTTGTTAATTAAGCTGTTTAATTTTACCTTCTCAAGACTGACTAAAAAAATGAAAAGGAAGAAAATTTTAGTTTGTGGTTATAGCAGGGTCTTTTAGCCAAGTGGTTACTTTGGGTATTCATTTCATTTTTGTTTACAAAAAGTAGCATTGACTTGAAAAGTATCAAAATTAAATAATAGGTTAGAAATTAAATTTTATTCCGCCCCTAACGTCTCAGGTATTGCCAGTTGAGAGGTTTAGGCATCATGGTTTGTGTAGAGAGGCAGCTCTTTTAACAGGAGTCTCTCATCTGGGAAGCAGAAGGCCTCGGTTCAAATGTTACCCCTCTGCCTTTTGTCTTGTGAATTTTAACAAGTTGTTTAGTTTCTCAGAGTCTCAGTTTCAGATAGCCCTTATCTATAAAGTCTAGTGTTTATAATCTCTCCCTTTGAGGGTATGTGTGTAGGCAAATGTCAAGTGTCAGGATCAGAGTCTTTTTCAGACTTACATAGTGCTGGATTACTACAGGCCTAGCCTTTCCCACTCACATGTTTCCCTGTCTTCTTCTTGAACTGGTCAGGTGAACTTATTCGTTTGTTTAGCATTTGTGAACCCCTGCCTGTGCCTCATGCAGCACTGAGCCCTGGTGATGCAGGCGGGCGACGTGGGGCGGGCTCAGGCCAGCGACGGGCATGGCTGGTGCTCCAAGGGCTGAGGATGCGGCCCCAGTGCGGGTGAGGCTCCGGTGTCGGCGGACTTCTCTGTTCAAGGCCAGGCAGTGGACGCCTCAGGCTTTGCAGGCCCCAGATGGCCTGCCACATATTTCTTGAATTTTCCTCTTACAAAGGTAAAAAATACATTCTTAGTGCAGGGACCTTAAAAAACCTGGCTGTGGACCAGATGCAGTGGCCTCTGCAGGCTCTGAGTGTCTGAAAGGATCTGTAGGAGTTTACTGGGAAGCAGGAGCACCCTGTGCAGAGGCGTGAAGGTGTGAGGGCCGCAGGGGTGGAGTGGGCTGTTCCTGTGAGATCTGGAGCTCAGCACGGGTTGGGGAGGAGGGGGGGTTGGGAAAGAGGGCGGTGAGCTTGGTGTGGAAGGCAGGATGTTTGCACTTGCTTCTGATCCAGAGCAGATGTGTGGGGCGGGAGGGGCTGGGACGGGATGAGCACTGTGGTCCTACAGAGATGTGCTCTGGAGGGGAGGCAGGAAGCAGGCGCCTGTCACTCAGGAAATGGCTGCCCTGCTGGCCAAGGGGAACCAGCGGAGCGCAGGGTTCAGTTTCACAGTCTGTGCTCCTTTAATCATATAATGATGTGGTCCAATAAATAAGGAAAGCCTCGATAAAGGGTGCAGCTGAGTAGCTGGAGAGGAGGGGTTGATTTGAAGCTGCTTTCTGAGTTAATCTTTGGGTCCTAACCAGGCGCATGGCGTGGCCGGGCGGCAAGAGGGGTCCCAGGTAACTCCTGAAGTGGCCCGCTCATGAAGATCTGTTTGCTCTGAAATATGAGTAGCCGTGGTTGCTTTGAGGAGGAAACATCCTTTCCTGGGTCCACGAGCCCCAGAAATTAAGTTGTAAGCAGAATTGTGTGTTTTTCCCTGCGGAGAGAACTTCAGGGCTCTTGTGGGATTACTAAGAAGGAGCCCAGCACCCAGGGGAGCCACTCCTTAATAGGTTGTATACATCTGGCACTCTGCACAGGTTTAGGCTAATCATCCGAATCATGGGTTTTACTTTCTATGTAGTACATCCCAAACTGCCAGGTAAATCCCAAATGCGTACAGTCCAATTAGACTCCATTTAGAGCCATCTCAACCCCACTCCAGTACTCTTGCTTGGAAAATCTCATGGATGGAGGAGCCTGGTGGGCTGCAGTCCATGGGGTCGCGAAGAGTCAGATACGACTGAGCGACTTCACTTTCACTTTTCACTTGCATGCGTTGGAGAAGGAAATGGCAACCCACTCCAGTGTTCTTGCCTGGAGAATCCCAGGGACGGGGGCGGGGGGGAGCCTGGTGGGCTACCGTCTATGGGATCGCACAGAGTCGGACATGACTGAAGTGACTTAGCAGCAGCAGCAGCAGCAGCAGCAGCAACTGGCTATTAGAATGTTTCCCCCACCTCTCCTCTCCTCCAGAGACAAACAGCAAGACACGTATTTGGTACATAGGAGGCTGACCAGGTGTGTGGGACTCTGACAGGCACGGAATGTTTTCAGTACACTGTTGTAAGGTAGGCAGAGCTGAAGTTTACAGTTAGGCTTCTCTGAGAGGTGGGCACGTGTCCCTTTTAAGTAGGATTTGCCATTACCAAAATTGAGGGTAGTTTCTACCTAGGAATGTGTGACCTCAGGCCCAGCTAAACCGAGGCAGCCTCAACAGGCAGGAGGTGCCAGGGCACAGAGGTGACTTCCTGGGAGCTGTGTGTGGCCCTGGCCTTTGCTCTGGTGAAGTTCACCCTTTACTGCGTGAAGCCTAATTATCGCTAGACAAGTTAATTATTTCTGTCATGACTAGGGAGTTCAAGAAATTATTGCTTTTAGGGATATGATATATGTTGCAAGCACACATGGTATAATTTACTACAAAGCTAAAAAATCAGAATTTCTACCCCTAAGTGAAGATGTCTCCAGAAGTGTGTCACACTTGACACCTGTCCTAATGTTTTCCTTCGGAACTTGAATAAAGATCAGGAGTCATGCTGGAAGATAGCTCATTTTTAGAATCAGAATTTTAAAATATTTTGACAGGTTGTAATGAAGTGCTAAAATCAATAAGGTAAAATTAAAATTTATTAGGGATAAATGTAAAATGGTAGACTTAAATAAAAAAAAAATCAACTGAGAAAGTTGAGGGTGGTGAGATATGTCCTAACTGTTCCTGTGTGCAGAAGACGGGGTGATGGGGCATGTTGGTTGACTAAAACCAGGATTGTCAAGCTTTTATGTGAATGGGCGCATGAGAAATAGTTTAGGTTTTTCAGACTAATAGACAAAATCAAAGATATTATGTAAATACTTCTGTAATAAGAGAGAAGACAGAATTTTTTTCTTGGACAGAATCCAAATTATAACTGAGCATGATTTTTCATATTGGTCCCCTGATGAGAGAATGGGATTCTCTTTCGAGGGAAGAAGCGGTGGAAGGAATAACACTTTTCTTAATTGGAGTTTTAAAGCTAGTGCTGCCTGTCATCAGAGTCTGTCACACATGTTCGTCTCCTAATGCTGATCTAACAAGGAGGTATTTCATCTTTGAAAATGTCTTTATGCCGATGGGTACTCTCAGATCCTGATATCTGTGCAGGAGTATATCATTTTAATTGAGCATATTCATTGCTTGAAAGGCATTTATAAAATTTTCCTAGGTTCTTCTTGATATTTGCCTTTTATCGTGTCATTGTATTGCATATTAATCACTTCCGGTTGATGGTTGGAGGGGGGCTCAACTGCATAGTTAAATGGATTTTGAAATATGTAAATTTTCATTATACTTGCATTAAGGTTCAAAAAATGCTGCTGGAACTGTAGCTTAAACTCAGAAAATATATCTGCTGTGAATTTGTGTGGGAATGGAAATCTCACTTCTCATAACTTTTGGTAGCTTGGGGAGTGTGTAAAGAAGCGTGGTGTTCCTTGTGATTCAGATGTTGGCTGTCATTGAAATGACTTTACTGCAATAGAAGGGCCTCATATAAGCAGCCTTGGAATTTTAGGTTAGGTTCATTAAGAAATGTTATCAAGTCTTTTGTGCGTGCTAAATAGCTTCAGTCGTGTCCAACTCTGTGACCCCATGGCCTGTAGGCCACCAGGCTTCTCTGTTCATGAGATTCTCCAGGCAAGAGTACTGGAGTGGGTTGCCATGCCCTCCTCCAGGGGATCTTCCTGATGCAGACATAACCTGTCTCTTATGTTTCCTGTATTAGCAGGTGAGTTCTTTACTACTAGCGCCACCTGGGAAGCCCTTAGCCAGTCTTTAGTTAAAGCTAATTTCACTGACTACAGCGTTCAGTAATAGTAGTAGTCGATGGAGGGTCTCTGAAGAGCAATTTCAGTCATGCTTCTGAGGTCAAAAGGCACAACAAAACCTACTCCAAACTGCTAAACTGCTGTGTGGAAGGACAAGTCAGAATATTTCAGTGAACTTTGCTATTGATGCTGCTGGTTCAGCAACACGCAAGAGATTAGAAAACTTTGCACAGAATACCTGCTGATGAAGAACCCAGTGAATAACTGTAGTTTAAATAACCATGTTTAAATGCTTTAAACATCTTAACGTTTTCACGATCTTTGTAAATTTGTCTAGCCAACCCTTTTTCTGCTTCCCATGTATTTTCAGTCAGCATTTGTATTCTGCTTCAGGTAATACTAAATTTAGTGTTTTGTCCAGTTCTTTGAAAATATTCTCCCCTGTAGTCCACATACATTGTTCTTGGAAGCCAGTTCCTCAGGACCATCGACTCATTGAATAACATCTGTTGACTAGCAGCCAAGGAAAGCCCCCAGAGTCATTTGCCTTGTACTTGACTGACTGTTGATGCTGTTTCCTGCACCCTCGACTCTGAGCATCTGTTCTTACTGATAGTCCTGAGCAGGTTTTTTCTCAACACATTATTTTGGCCGTGCAAACATTGATGTAAACTGAGGAACCATCTAGGATTGTGAGCACAGGCGTGGTTTGTCTGACTGAGATCCGAGTCACTTCCTGTGCTGAGAACAAGCACTGGGGTGGCTGGGGCAGGTGCAGGGGTCCTCTGTTCCACAGCTGTTCCTGCTTGGGTGAGTGATGATGGCAGCTCAGGTCAGCATGGTGCTGGTGGCCATGGCGCCAGGGGCAGTTTCTGGGCATGTTCGCAGGAAAAGCCGACAAGATTGGGTGGAGAGTGTGGGAGGAAGGGTCAGGGGTGGCGTCCACTGTGTGTGGCCTTGGCTGTTGTATGGGGGAGCTCATAAACGTGGAGGACTCTGCACAGGAGGTTCGTGAGGGAAGATCAGGCCTGAGCTCTGTTGGGCATTTGGTGCGGTTCCCTTGGGCAAATTTTCACTTCTTTGAGCAGGCTTGCAGCTGGTCCCAGATCCAGTATATCTGTCAGGGTTTGGTCAGGAACGCAGAAGCCACTCATAGGAATTAGAATTCATCGTTGTGTTGGAAGGGCTGGCAGGCCCGAAGGTCGGGGAAGCAGCCTTCACACTGAGTGTGTCCCCAGGTCCCTCTGGGCTCAGCGGTGATATGGACAGTAGGCGCTGCTGCCGCTGATCTCAGTGCATTGAAGCAGATGGTTCCTGAGGTCTCTCTCTGGGGCAGCTGAAATTCTCCTTGGAATGTAGCCGAGGTCTTGGCTGCCACGTCAACTTGCAGCCATGCTCCTGCCCACAGCTGCCTCTGGGGAGTACTTTTCTCCTTCGTCTCATTAGTCTTGCAAGAGTTTCCTCCAGCCCTGAATTGGGGCAGGAAGCAGTTCTGGCTTCTCTGTGGTGCTGGATGCAGGGTGGCAGCAGTCGGTCCAGGGCGACAGCAAGGCCGCAGTCTGAGCGAGAAACACATGGTAGAGCTTTTAGCAGGAGGCAGCACTTCTGTTCAGCTCGCCTCGGAGGTAAGCTTGGCCAGCAGGAGAAAGGACAGAGCCTTGGAGCTCTAGAATGGACTGGTTAGAGTGAGCAGGAGCCATCTGAGCGCTGAGAAGAAAGCAGGGCAATCTGTTGGTGGTGGTGTGAGTGCTGGTTTTTCAGAACTTAGTAACTTCCCCTCTTTTTTCCTGTTACTGTGTTCACTTAGTCAGTGCTTAGTACAGATGGATGGCAAACCCTGTGTTCACCCCTTTCGTAGATGCCCAAGACGTGGCATGCCCACCTGTGAGCAGCGTCACTGTGCAGTTTAGAGTATTTTTGGCTAAAAAACTACTTTGAAGGGTAAAGAAACTTTTGTTTGCCTAGATGATTTTCATATTATATTCACATTGTTTATATATTTTTGGTTTTTAGAAAGTTGCTTCTGACCTTTTTTTTTTTTTTTTTAAAGAATACAGGTTCCAGCTTGCCTAAGTATGAAACTGTTGGTAGACTGAGCTTAGAGGAAGGGTGATGTACATGAAGAGGTTGTGTATTTTGGACATTGGAGACCTTCACAGTTAACTTACATTACTGCAGTGTTGTGGGTTAAGAAGTGGTGGGTTTGGGCCTTATTTAACAGTTAGCATCAAAAAGACCAATTCTTCTCCAGGGGTTCTGCCTGTACGCCAATTCGAGCCAACTATTATTTGACAGTGGGAAGTGCTGAATGTTACTCAGCTTTAGGAAGAATTTTTCTGTTGTGATTGCTTTGGAAAGCCCAGATCTTGTTCACTGTTTTAACAGTAAATTATCTGGTTACTTTGGGAAAGCAGAATAGCACCATGATTTTAAGAGTGCTGGTAAGCTAGTTTTGAGCTCCGCTTGTAGCTCAACCGGTAAAGAATCTGCCTGAAGTGTAGGAGACCCAGGTTTGATCCCTGGGTCAGGAAGATCCGTTGGAGAAGGGAATGGCAACTCACTCCTGTATTCTTGCCTAGAGAATCCCACGGACAGAGGAACCTG
The DNA here is from genome assembly GCA_006408675.1 of Madoqua kirkii. Classification (NCBI taxonomy): domain Eukaryota; kingdom Metazoa; phylum Chordata; class Mammalia; order Artiodactyla; family Bovidae; genus Madoqua; species Madoqua kirkii. Next base: position 73,361 of record SJYC01017665.1, on the reverse strand, counting down.
GTGGGCTACAGTCCATGGAGTTGCAAAACGTGGAACATGACTGAGTGACTTAACACTTTCAAGCTAGCTAACACTTGAATCCCTGATTGCTCCCTTGCTTGCTGTGTGACCTGGACAATTTAATTTCATTAAGACATAGCTTTCTTATGTGTAAAATGGAAACACTGATAGTAACCAGTTAGGACTGTGAGGAGCTGGTACTTGCAAAATGCTCAGGAGAAAGGCTGAAACTGCATGATGATCAGGGTTGATTCTGAGACTTAGTGAGAGATGGGTGTCAGAAAGCTGGCCAGGTTGGATTGTGCATTGAAATGAGAACAAGATGGGCAAGGTGGTAGAAGGGAATATTTTACCTGTTAGTGAAAGAAACATAGGTTTAGAGTGTGTGACTGGTGGAAAATTTTAGTTCACATTGTTAGAAAGGGAAAGGGGTTCAGAGTAGCTCAGGTGTCTATTTATACCCATCTTAAAACACACCTGTTCATGCCAGAAAGGTGGAGCTTATCCACCTTACAGCCATCTTCAGGGACTTGGTAGTATATTTTATTATGTAATGAGGCAAGTTTAGTTTCTCTTTACCTCTCTGGAGCAAAAGATTTTACTTATGCATTTTAATTATACAGCTTGGGAAATGTTTGATTTTCTGCTCTTTTTGAACCGGTTCAATTTTTATGCTTATTTTTTTTATCAGTTTTGTATGTTTGCTAAGATGCAGAACTTCATATTCTTAATAAAGATAGATTAGCTCATGGGATAAATAGGAGTCCTGACACACAGCAGATAGTGAGTTGCCCACTGCTAACATGGCAAGTGAGCAGCCCTCCTGTTGATAAAATGAAATGTTGTTACCTACTTGAATTCTCCTTACAATGAAGTAAAGAGCAGTTGCAAAGTACTCAGAAGTCAGTGCATCCATTCATTTATTCATACATTGTCACTCAGGCATCAAGTATATGTTTATTGATTAAGTGCTCTAGGTGCTTGATACAGTGTATATTATAGGGGTATCAGTGGAGAACAAAACCCAGACCTGGGGAGTAACTGGGATGTTTTGCCTTTCACAGCAAGCAGGCAAAAGACAGTTGCAAGAGACTGGCATCTTAATGAATGGTGTTGTACCCCTTTAATAGAAAAGAAGCCCTCCCCCCCAAAAAAAAGCAGCTTCTAAGAGCACGTGGTTTTTTTTAACCTCTTGCAACCAACTGGAGTCAGAACTTCACTCTAGCTTTATTTAATAGTGTGTAGGTCCTGAGGCTGCAGAGTTGAAGGAGACTATCTGGCTCCTAGAATCTTGTGTTTGAGTGGAGGGAGGGGCCTACAGGTGGGGTCGGATTTGACATCCACCCTAGTGGGTGAACCCTCATGGCTCAAATGGTAAAGGGTCTGCCTGCAGTGCAGGAGGCCTGGGTTCAATGCCTGGGTCAGGAAGATCCCCTGGAGAAGGGAATGGCAACCCACTCCAGTATCCTTGCCTGAACAATTCCATGGACAGAGGAGCCTGGCAGGCTGTAGTCCATGGGGTCGCAGAGAAATCAGACACTGACTGAGTGACTAACACACATGCATGTGGACGCGTGCCTGCACACACGTGCGCACTCACACACACGTGTTAAACCAGAAGCTACACTCCAAGGGTGCTTGGGGGCAGAGCCGTGTCTCTCCTGTTCACTGATGTGTGCTCCAGTCCCTGGTGCTGTGCACAGCACGTGTCAGTGACTCCAGAGGCCCCTCCGGTGAGTGACAGGACTGGGGGAGCGCAGGATTGGGGTGTGGCCCCCTCCAGACGCGCTCCCATTCAGTCCAGGCAGGAAGGCCCCAGCAGAGGGACTGCCAGTGGCACAGAGGCGTGAAGGAGGGCGTGCGTGCTCTGTAAACTGAAGTAGTTTAACTTCGCCCAACACCGATGAAAGATGTCAGACTCTGGAGAGTTAGACGGGGCTTGATCCAGAAGGGCCTCAGGCCCTGCCATACAGGAAGCACGTTCCGACTTCAGGTCAACAACGGTGTACGCTGTGTCAGAAAAGCTCCATTGTGTCTTGGGGTCCCATTCTGTTAGTGGTAGCTGGAGTACTGAAATTCTGTGAGCCACTGGTGACCTTTTCATCTTTGAGGGAAGATGAGGATATAGGATAAATAATTGTTTTCCAAGGAGTAAAAATAGTCTAAACTCTTGAAGGACAGGAGTCTTCTATTTCTGTCTTGACTTCTAGTTCCCTGGAAGAATGCCAGGTGTGTTGAGTAGATTCTTAGCATGTGAATAAACGAAAAACACCCTTGGCTCTCATGTACGCTGTTGTAGCAAGCGTTGTGGTGGGTTCTGGAAGGTGACTGCTGAGAGGTGGCCTTTGGCAGGGTCTCCAGGTGAGTGGGTTCAGAGGGGAGTGGCTCACTGATGATGGGGCCAGAGTGAGTAGCCCCACGGGAGTTCGAAGGATCGCCGCCTCCCTTGGAGCACTCAGTCCTTGGGTTGTTAGTTCTCTTTAACCTGCTGCTTAATTTCACATTATCTGTGGTAGCCTTTTAGTAAACCTTCCACAGGGTCAGGCACATGGACTCTTCACGTCCTCTTTCTGGACTTGGCTTCCTGGAAGTCTCTGTTCTCCCGTGTTCTCAGCTGGCTGTTCTCATGCCTTCCCTGCAGTGTTGCCCAGTCCGTTCTTTGCTCTTGCCCTTGGGCTTCTCTCCAGGGTTGGGTTTTGTGTTTGGGGTACCACTTGTCTTTGTCTTCCTTGACTGACTTCTTTGTCTTGGTCAAGCACTGCGTCCAGAGGTGAATCACTTGAGAAGGATGATCGGGGTCTTGGGCAGGGCCAGGCCGCCTCCCGTGTTCCCTCCTCCTGAGCCTCTCTGCTCCGACTGTCCTCTCCTGGCCCACAGCTCCTGTTCTGGAAGCTCCCTCCACCGTCACGTCCTTGTTGAAGCTCGTCTTCTCCCGTGACTGCCTCCTACTTCATTATGCTTCCATTTTGGTGGAGGACCTTCTCCAGTGGCCTCCTGAGGTAGGACGCTTGGAGCAGAAGGTTAGGGAGTGAGCATGATTGAGGAGGGTGATTAAGGTGTGGCTGGTGTGGAGTTCTGTCGGCATCGCTCTGATCCATTGCTTCCTGTGCTCCATGTTACTGGTTTTCAGTTCAGAAGCTTATTCTAATTTCTTATTCAATGTAACTTTCCCCCCTCCCATCTTTAGAAGCTTGTAGAAATTTAAAAATTTGTCCAGCTCTTTTAAAATGTCATGAAGGATGGGTTTCTTTTCATCTACTGTTCTGCTTATTCAGTGGGGACCTTCATTCTGGTAACTTTCATTCCTCGTTCTGGGAAAATTTTTTCAAGTGATTGTGCTGATGTTTTTCTCCTTTCTGTTTCCTTGTTCTTTCTTTCCGAAAGTCTTATTACCCACGAAACTGTCTTGGCTGTCGTATTGTTCTTATTCTTTCTTTCCAGTATACCTCTGTCCCACTGTCCTTCCCTTTCTTCCTTCGTTTTTTATCCTGCTCTCAGGGAGATGCTTGAATTTAACTTAACCTTCTTTTTAGTTTTTTACTTCTATGTTCAGGTTCTTGAATATTCATGAGCATCCTATTTTTGTTTATTGATTGCAGCATCCTCTTACCTCTAGGTTTTTGACTGTAGAGTTTCTGTTTCTCTCAAGTTATTTCCTTACCTCCCAACCCTCTAGAACCCCTTCCTTCTGTCTGACATGGAGAGGGCCTTTTGACTTTTACGTCAGGGTATTATGGGTGGACGATTTGTTGGGGAATCCCCAGTGTATTTTCAGGTCTTTCTTCTTGGTCTGATTATATTCCCCAAGAATATTCTTTAGTCTCTTTCATGTGGAATTCTGACTACAGAAATCTGGGGGCTGGGTGGGTGGGTGAGGGGTGGGGAGCACGAGGACCCATTGTTGAGTTTTGTACGGTGATGAAGTCCACCTGTGTGTAGTCCAGCTGGGCAGGGGGCCTTCGGTCGAAAGCCACTCTGCTTTTCCTGGGAGTGGCCATCAGGGATAGGGCAGCACTCGGACGCCTGGGGCTGAGGCTCTGGCTGCGGCTTGAGTGGACTTGCTGCTCCCTGTGGCCAGGCCCTGTCCTGCCTGCACTGGTGCTCCTGCTCTGAGCCTTCCAGACACGCCTGTGGACGTGGAATCGGGTCTTAGTTTTTCCACTGCTGGCTTAGGACCTGCCTTTCTTGGCCTGCTGAGTCATTTACTATGCTTCCAATCTTTCATAGTTTCTGTTTCCTCCAAGTTTTTTTTTTCCTCTTCTTAAAAAATTTGTTTTCATCTTCCATGTGAAAAGCTTTTCTCAAAGGTTCCAGAATTCTCTTTTTCCTCTGTCAGTTCTGCCTGAGCTGTGTTTTGTTTTTCAATTTTTTTTAATGTCTCTTTAGTATAATTTTAGTGGGAGAGGGTGAAGTAGATGTATATATTGTTGGTGATCTTTCCCTGAGCTTACTAGCTAACTCTGTGTCATATTAATGCATGCTTGTTGATATGTTTTAGTAGTCTCCAGGTTTTCACATACATTTTCTTGACTGAAGTGTAGGTTTGAAGACAGGGACTTGAAGGCATATTTTTACCCCTCATCCCAGGTCTGGCACTGCATGTGTGGTAGGTGATGAGACTGGCTCTGAGAGGGGTGAACACAGTGGCTCTTTGAAAAAGTGGTGGAGAGGTGGTTTTATAAATGCATGTTGTCTTTCCTTGTCAGGTTCTCTGTGACTGCTATGGAAAGAGGAAAGAGAAAGGAGGAGTGTTTGTAAATCATCGTGCGACTTCCTCACGGAGTTTCAGTGGCCTTCTGAACTGTGAGTCTTATTCTCCCACTACACTTGTGTCTTGGTGTTTTGTTTTGCTTTTTCTTTCCCCTGTCATAGGGTTTCTTTGACACACAGTGGAAATAAACAAGAGGTAGTGAATTTTACAGAGAAGGTGGGAGGAAAAATAGAAGTTATTTAGTCCCTACTATATGTATACCTTATGTACTTTATATACCTTTTTGAATCTATGGTTAACAACTACAATAACAGCACATGGTTTAGAATAGGGCCAACTCTTTGCAAACCCATGAACTGTAGCCCGCCAGGCTCTTCTGTCCATGGGATTCTCCAGGCAAGAATACTGGAGTGGGTTGCCATGCCCTCCTCCAGGGGATCTTCCTGACCCAGGGATCGAACCTGTGTCTCTTACGTCTCCTGCAAGTTCTTTAGCACTAGCGTCACTTGGGCAGCCCAGAATAGGGTCTGGTACCTGATAAATACCAGGGTATGCGATGGGTCCACTCCCCTCCCACATGTGCGTCACTGAAGGACAGTGCGGCTGCTGGTACCAGTGCAGAGCTGGGATACAGACTGTGTCTGACTCAGGGCCTATGCCCTTTCCTCTGATACCTGGTTCTCAGGGGCTCTGCATTCAGATGGCAGCTTAGCTACTTACGCTTTACTAACTGCCTACACCTGGCTTTCCCATCCAGCAGGGCGTGATGATAGCCCTACCCCAGGCACAGGCGGTGAGACGTATGTGACATGCTCACAGATGTCAGCAGTGGTCACTCCCTGGGAGGGAAGGTGGGCCCGAGAGACTGGGCTCTTTATGATGTGTCTGTTTGTAGCTGTGGGGTTTGGTTCATGCCCCACTGTGGGGAAGTGGTGGAGTGGAGGTTCTATCCCAGTTTGTCTGATGTCTGAGGACTGCTCTCTGGTGAGTCTGGTGGTGAATTGAGGACAGGCAGCCAGAGAAAATGAATGTGTGTCTCCTGGGGTGCTGGTGTTGGTCAGCACTCTGTTGTACCAATATGTTGTGTTGGTAAAAGCCTCATGAACTTGAACTTGATGGATTCAGACCTCATGACAGTTTATAACTGTGTTGAATTTTACTTTGGCCAGAGTCCTTGTCTTGGATGTCCTGCCAGGTGGCAGGCCCCTGGTTATAGTTTTTCTACTTCCTTCTGAGGGTCAGCTCACTTTGCTGCTTTGTTCTCTTTTCCCCCAAGCAGCTTCTGTCTCTACAGAGGCTAGGTATTAGGGAAGGGAAATTATGTCATGCAGTTTCAATTTCCGAGCAAGGGCCGGAAGTCTTAGTCCTGTTTTTCCAATTCACCCCGCTCTTTACTGACTGTGTGAGGAGCCTGGGCTGTGTGCTGTGATAGTGTTCAGGTCATGAGGTCACAGCCCAGCTCTTTGCATCCCCCTCCATCCAGATGATACGTTTGTTCCTGTGACTGTAACGTCCACTTGGGTGCAAGTCTGTTTATGAGAGTCTTGGAAATAAAAGAAATTTTATTTCACCTCTTCATCTTTTGTTTGATTCATAAATGCAGAATGAAGGAATGTTTAATGCTTGCCACAAAATAACTTCTCTTAGTAGATCCAAACAAGGCAGATTATCAAGTGTAGCTTTTTAGCAACATTAGAGCTTAAAAATGCCTCATCTTGGTACAGCACAGGGAGCAACATTTACATGAGGGGGCAATATTTAGTAGAAGGCACTCAGAATTCTTCTTGAAATACGATGCAGCGGAAGAAAGGCCTGGTGGGAGGGTGGTGAGACGTCAGGCAGGCCAGCCCTGATGAGTCAGGGGCCTCTTCCTTAGCTCAGTGGAGCTTTTAGCACCAGGACTGCTGATTCTGGTTTGTCCCCTCCCCACCAGTATTTGAAAATACTTAAGCCCAGAAAGATAACCGTCTCACTAGTGTTCCTCCAGACAGATGGTCAGACAGAAGGAGTCAGTCTGGCCTCCCCCAGAGTCAGCCTGGAGCTGCGATGCTAAGGGCCAGACCCCCATCTCCCTGAATGTACCATCTTAAGCTTCTGGTCCTCTTGGGCCCTGCAGAGCAGCTCTGCTTCTGGAGCTGCTTTGCCAGAGTTGGTTCTTGGTTCTTGTTTGAGTTGGTGTGTGTGCTGGAGGGCAGGAACTTGGGATGGAGGTGTTTTGCAACCTTAATTCTAGGAAAGTGAAGAAAAGTTTTGGAGGAGTTGAGTCACTGAAATATGTGTGGGGATTATTTTCAGGGTTAACGTTTGTGGGAAGGTGGTAGACAGGAAGGAAGGCTGCCTCAAGACTCTCTGAAGACTCCCATTTTGTTAATAAAGGTGTTTTTTAATCATCAGGACAACTGAGTACAACTGAGATAGATTGGTCTCTGAGTTCTTGGGGCTGTTTACTCAAAAAACCGTTTTTTAGTTTCTGGAATTCCCGACATTGTCCTGAGACTTCCCTAGGTGCTAATCAGGATGGACATGGTTCGTGTTCTTGTATGACGTCAGTTTTGTTGGGGTGCCGACCTCTGCCGTGGGGAGAAAGTGTTCAGACAGTGCGGGGGTCCATGCTCACAGGGCCAGGACTAGCCTGGTCGGCACAGGCCCCCCAGGGGCTTCAGTGCCCATGTGGACCCCGGAGGTGAGAGTGTGTGGCCCAGCACGCAAGTGTTCAAGGAGTGAAAACATCTCATGCAAAGGCCCAGGCAAGAGAGCTTGGCCTTTGCGGATATGTGAGTGTAGTTTATTTAGAGCAGTGATTGCAGGTGTTTACAGGTGAAGTGTTCGCAGGTGAGGCTAGAGGGTAGTCAGCAGCCTGACTGTGAAGGAGGTGCGGAACCCAGGTAAGGAGCCGGAGCTTTATCCTGAGGGCCGTGGGGAAGGACTGCGGGGTGGATTTTTGTTAATTCATGTAATTACCATTCAAGGTAGATGGTAGCAGGCGAGATCCTGCTGGAAGCACTGGTTCCCTAGCCTTCCCAGCCCCAGCTCCACTCTGCATCACACCCCCTCTGTAGCCGTCTTCCCTTGTGGACTTTCTGGAAGTTACCTCCCAGACACTGCATTCCATGTAGAACCGTGTCATCCGTGGCTTCAGCTTTAGGTGGTTTGCTGGTTTTCTGACGTGAGGTGTGTGACTGAGCCTAGTGGCGCTGTGTGCAGCGCGGGAGACTGCTTTCCCAGAGGGGCCTGCAGGAGGATGGGAAGAGCTGGCTGTAGCAGGGGTGGGCGCTCCAGGGAAGAAAGTGCACAGAGGTGGAGCTGGACGGTGTGGAGACTGCACTCTTCAGAGATGTAAGCAGGCATCATGGGAAATGTGGCATTCTGATTATTTAACATTTGTTATACATTTTTAATGTCCCCAAATCTGAGCCTAGAAGACACCAGAACTCCTGCATCCAAGTGATAATCTGAAACTGTTGATTTCGTGTATTAACTATGGGGAAAAACTCCTTACAGAACACCTGTCACAAAAACTTAGCACAGTTGGCATCTGTCTGGCTGTGCAGAGCAGTCGGTGGAGCCAGGCTGTGCTGTCGAGCTGCTCTGGTTGTCAGGCATGAACAGGGCATTTAAGAAGCTGCTCCATGTTTGTCTTCACCAGGGTGTGTGGGCATCAGAGGGGTTGGAGATGTCACCAAGGTGTGTGAACACCAGTCCCACCTGTGTGGCATAGTCATAGCATCCTGGAGGGAAGGAAGCGTTCGTGACGAGGCCATGCAAGACCCAGGGTGGTTAGATTGGATCCTTTTGAAAGAAGTATCACTGCATTTAAAGTGCTGAGGCAAAATCTTGACAAATAAGGTCCACAAAGACTCTCAGTGATTGCCAGCTCCAGGCACCTCTTCTGTAAATGCCTGGCGGTTCTCGTGTATGATCAGGACCCTGTATTGAGTTCACTGGCTCCTCTGCGTGCACGTTACCTGCTGTGTGAGACTTCAGTTTCATGCTCATAGCTCTGTGAAGAGTGTGTCTTTATGTTTCCAGTTTTACATTGTGATTCAGAAATTTGGGTGAAGGAAATAGTCGTAATCATAATAGCTGCCATTTATGTGTCAGTCATTGTGTCAGATTAGTATTTAAATTTTTATAATAGTTCAGTAAGGTAGAGAAACTGGACTTAAGAGACATTAAGAAACTTGCCCACGTTTTCGTATGGTGGTCATCAAGCTTTCAAGTTCCTTTATCATAAACCCTTGCCCTGATGGTCCTGCTGTGGGTCTTGCTTTTGCAGCGGAGAGGCGCAGGCCCTCCCCTCAGCGCCACGCCCCCTTTCTGTGCTGTCAGCCACCATCAACCGTGGTGCATGTTCTCGGCGTGTCGATGTCGCCTGTGCTGACCTGCATTGCCGCTGTTTGTGCAGAGCTCTGCTGGTGGGTCACAGTCTGGGGTTCCCGGCTCGGAATGAGCAGAGAGGTGGTTTCACCAAATACTGGGAAAACTAGGGAAATGGGTCTGTTCTGTCCCTAGAAGTGGGGAGACAACTTTTCCTGTGGAAATCTTTATAGACTTTGGATCCTTCCCAGCATCAGTCTTTTCCAGTGAGTCAACTCTTCTCATGAAGTGGCAAAAGTACTGGAGTTTGAGCTTCAGCATCACTCCTTCCAGTGAACACCTAGGGCTGATCTCCTTCAGAATGGACTGATTGGATCTCCTTGCAGTCCAAGGGACTCTCAGGAGTCTTCTCCAACACCACAGTTCAAAAGCATCAATTCTTCGGCGCTCAGCTTTCTTCACAGTCCAACAGTCACATCCATACATTTTCACTGGAGAGACCATAGCCTTGACTAGATGGACCTTTGTTAGCAAAGTAATGTCTCTGCTTTTAAATATGCCATCTAGATTGGTCATAACTTTTCTTCCAAGGAGTAAGTGTCTTTTAATTTCACGCCTACGATCACCATCTGCAGTGATTTTGGAGCCCCCCAAAATAAAGTCTGACACTGTTTCCACTGTTACCCCAAAGGGTAGATGTCTCTTAAAAGAACATTTGCAGCAAGGTGGATGAACTTGGGAGGTATTATGCTAAATGAAATAAGGCAAAGAAAGACAAGTTCTGTATGTTAGTACTTACATGTGAAACCTAAAAGTACAACAAACTAGTGAATATAGCAACAAAAAAAGCAGACTTACAGAGAACAAGAGGGTATTGGGGAGGGACAGTAGAGGAATGGGAGTGTGCTGCTGCTGCTAAGTCGCTTCAGTCGTGTCCAGCTCTGTGCAACCCCAGAGACGGCAGCCCACCAGGCTCCACCGTCCCCGGGATTCTCCAGGCAAGAACACTGGAGTGGGTTGCCGTTTCCTTCTTTAATGCATGAAAGTGAAAAGTGAAAGTGAGTTGCTCAGTCGTGTCTGACTCTACGATCCCATGGACTGCAGCCTACCAGGCTCCTCCGTCCATGGGAGGAGGAGCAAGAGTATTGGAGTGGGGTACCATTGCCTTCTCCGAGGTACAAACTATTAGGTATAAAGTAAGTTGCAAAATGAGCAATATAGCCAGTGTTTTATAATAATTATAAATGGAGCATAACCTTTAAAAATTGTGAATTGACGTATTGTATACCTGTAATTTAGGTAATATTGTACAGCAACTATACTTCAGTTTTTTTAAAAAGTTTTATTTTTTGACCATGTGACATGTGGGCTCTTTGTTCCCTGACCAGGGATTGAACCTGCACTCCCTGCTTGGCTTGCACGAGTCTTAACTGTGGGACAACTAGGGAAGTCCCTATACTTCAGTTTTAAAGAAAAGATCTCAGTAAAAATTTCAATTGAAAATATGGCCAAAAGATTTGAGTAGTTATTTTGTTCATTTCATATGGATAAGAATAAGCACACAGAAAGATGCTCAGCATCATTAATCATTGAGGAAGGGCAGGTGGCAACTACATTGAAGTACCATTGCAACACAATTAGAATGGTTAACATTAAAACTAGACAGCGTGAGGTGACAGTGTCCAGTGACAAAGATGTGAAACAAGACTCTTGCTTTGCTGGTGGGAATGCAAAGTATAACCACTTCGGAAAACAGTTTGGCAGTTTCTTATAAAATTGAATATATACTTATCGTACAATCCAGTAATTTTATTTTGAGGTATTTATCCAAGAGAAATGAAAATTTTGTCCATGTGCATGAATGTTTATAGCAGCTTTATTCATAATCATTTAAAATGGAAAACAACTTGAATGCCCATCAGCTGGAAAACGGATGAGCAGATTGGGGTCGACCTCTGCAGTGGAATCCTATTCAGCAGCAGTGACAGGAAGGAGTTAACTACCAACATAGGCAGCAAAGTGGTGTGTCTCCAAAGCATTCTGCCCGTTGACAACATGAAGTGCTCATGTTGCTGGGGTTCCATTGATGTAACATTCTGGTAAAGGCAGAGCTCTGAGAGCAGAGATGAGCTGAGTTGCTGCCTGGGGCTGCCAGAGAGAGACCTGTTTTCCGGGGACATGAGGACACTCCTCGGGGTGATGGAAAGCGGCTGTTCTTCCGTGTGGTGGTGGCCACACCACAGAGGACATTCATCAGAGCTCCTGAGCCAGAGGTTTTCCTGTATGGAAATTATACCCCAGACTTCAAAGATAGGTGACTTCTGTGTGTATACACACAGATACTGTACACACTTGAGCTCAGGTTTTCTTTCAGGCTGGATTAAACTTTATTTTTCTGGACGAGTTAATCCTGGAAATTTAAGTGAAGTCGATTTTAGCCAAAGACACAGCTTCTGAAACCGTGTAACCTTGAAGTCCTTGGCTGAGTTTTGTATTCTTATTTATTCATGATCTCTAAAAGCAGAGACATTACTTTGCTGACTAAGGTCCATCTAGTCAAGGCTATGGTTTTTCCTGAGTCCATGGGAGGAGGAGCAAGAGTATTGGAGTGGGGTACCATTGCCTTCTCCGAGGTACAAACTATTAGGTATAAAGTAAGTTGCAAAATGAGCAATATAGCCAGTGTTTTATAATAATTATAAATGGAGCGTAACCTTTAAAAATTGTGAATTGACGTATTGTATACCTGTAATTTAGGTAATATTGTACAGCAACTATACTTCAGTTTTTTTAAAAAGTTTTATTTTTTGACCATGTGACATGTGGGCTCTTTGTTCCCTGACCAGGGATTGAACCTGCACTCCCTGCTTGGCTTGCACGAGTCTTAACTGTGGGACAACTAGGGAAGTCCCTATACTTCAGTTTTAAAGAAAAGATCTCAGTAAAAATTTCAATTGAAAATATGGCCAAAAGATTTGAGTAGTTATTTTGTTCATTTCATATGGATAAAATAAGCACACAGAAAGATGCTCAGCATCATTAATCATTGAGGAAGGGCAGGTGGCAACTACATTGAAGTACCATTGCAACACAATTAGAATGGTTAACATTAAAACTAGACAGCGTGAGGTGACAGTGTCCAGTGACAAAGATGTGAAACAAGACTCTTGCTTTGCTGGTGGGAATGCAAAGTATAACCACTTCGGAAAACAGTTTGGCAGTTTCTTATAAAATTGAATATATACTTATCGTACAATCCAGTAATTTTATTTTGAGGTATTTATCCAAGAGAAATGAAAATTTTGTCCATGTGCATGAATGTTTATAGCAGCTTTATTCATAATCATTTAAAATGGAAAACAACTTGAATGCCCATCAGCTGGAAAACGGATGAGCAGATTGGGGTCGACCTCTGCAGTGGAATCCTATTCAGCAGCAGTGACAGGAAGGAGTTAACTACCAACATAGGCAGCAAAGTGGTGTGTCTCCAAAGCATTCTGCCCGTTGACAACATGAAGTGCTCATGTTGCTGGGGTTCCATTGATGTAACATTCTGGTAAAGGCAGAGCTCTGAGAGCAGAGATGAGCTGAGTTGCTGCCTGGGGCTGCCAGAGAGAGACCTGTTTTCCGGGGACATGAGGACACTCCTCGGGGTGATGGAAAGCGGCTGTTCTTCCGTGTGGTGGTGGCCACACCACAGAGGACATTCATCAGAGCTCCTGAGCCAGAGGTTTTCCTGTATGGAAATTATACCCCAGACTTCAAAGATAGGTGACTTCTGTGTGTATACACACAGATACTGTACACACTTGAGCTCAGGTTTTCTTTCAGGCTGGATTAAACTTTATTTTTCTGGACGAGTTAATCCTGGAAATTTAAGTGAAGTCGATTTTAGCCAAAGACACAGCTTCTGAAACCGTGTAACCTTGAAGTCCTTGGCTGAGTTTTGTATTCTTATTTATTCATGATCTCTAAAAGCAGAGACATTACTTTGCTGACTAAGGTCCATCTAGTCAAGGCTATGGTTTTTCCTGTGGTCATGTATGGATGTGAGAGTTGGACTCTGAAGAAAGCTGAGCATCGAAGAATTGATGCTTTTGAACTGTGGTGGTGGAGAAGACTCTTGAGAGTCCCTTGGACTGCAAGGAGATCCAACTAGTCCATTCTGAAGATCATCCCTGGGATTTCTTTGGAAGGAATGATGCTAAAGCTGAAACTCCAGTACTTTGGGCACCTCATGTGAAGAGTTGACTCATTGGAAAAGACTCTGATGCTGGGAGGGATTAGGGGCAGGAGGAAAAGGGGACAACTGAGGATGAGATGGCTGGATGGCATCGCGGACTTGATGGACATGAGTCTGAGTGAACTCTGGGAGATGGTGATGAACAGGGAGGCCTGGCGTGCTGTGATTCATGGGGTCACAAAGAGTCGGACACGACTGAGCGACTGAACTGAACTGAATGCCTTTGTAATAATGTAGTTTATCTTTATTTAACATGATTGTATATTACAGACGTTGTGTAGAAGATGTTTTAAAAGTTAAATTATTTTAGGGGATTTCAAGTTCTTGTAGCTCTGGAGAAAAATAGTTTTACCAGCATTTACAATTAATAAATAATATTTCTCTGGTTAATGAGACAAATTTAATTATGCAGTCTTCAGCTGTTTTGTTTAGTCATCTGTAATTGTAGGATACAGGTATATTTCACACTGCTAGAAATACCAAGAATGCACACATAAAATGATACTGAGCTTAAGACTCAATTGGAATTGTAAGTACAGTTTTTTAGAAGCATGCAGGAGAATTGCTTGTTATTGCTCTGTGGTGCTTTTTGATGTCCTCCAGAGTAGTTATTTAGCATTTTTTCCCAATAGGCCCTTGTTTATGTATAGAGTGGGAAAGAAAATTAAAGTGAAAGGTTGTGTGTGAGGGTTTTAATTTTTATTTAAAAATCTAAATTTGTTTGACTTTAGAAAGTAAGAAGGCCACTGTCTTAAATGATGGTTTCATGATTTTATGATGGGAGGATGCTGCTTTTTGTGGTTAGAGCAGAGTCAGTGGTATAGCGAAGCTGGTTTCTGCCCCTTTGTTGCACATGCCCCTCTGTGTCTGCAGCCTCCTTACTCTCCCTTGGACGCATAAAGCTTCCCACCTTGTGTGTCCAGCCCTGCTCACCGCAGCTCCTGCCTGTCCTCTATACAGTGAGCACATGGCCGAGATCCACTAGTGGCCTCTTGGCAGCGTATTGAGGAACAGAAGAGAGGGTGAAGTTGTCCTTACATTTTGCTGTCTGGCTTCATCCCTGTGTTTTCCTCTGGACCCCACATTAACTTAATCCTGGTCCAGAGGCCGAGAAGGCTGGGGTGCTTCCTTAAGTTGACGGCATTTCCAAGTGCTGTGGGGTTCCTGTTGTGCCGCACACGTGTGAGTGTATCATGCAGTGTCTCCTGAGAAGTTTTGGTATGAGTTGCTTAAAGTTATTGTATATGCAGAAGAGGAAAAAAATAGTGGATTATACACTTACAAAATATATAACTGTATTTATTTTCCTACATATTTCAAAGGATACTTACAGGTCTTCTTAAAACTTACTGAACAATATCAGACTCACTTTTAGCCTTTCTGGGTGACTTGGGATCTGCAGTGTGAGCACTTGTTGCCTTCAGTGTGCGGTAACACAGCTTTTGCCTTTTGCCTTTTTGTCTGCGATAAACCTTTTTTTCTTCTTCAGATTCCAGTGTTTTGGTTTGTTGGGCCTCCTTGTGCTTTGGGCACATGAACTGGGTTCAGCAACAAAATGACAGTGGTCTACATTGGGTTGACTGCCTCAGAAAGCTCCTCCAGCACCCTTTCTAGTTTGCTGCTCCTTGTTTTTTGTTTTTTAATTGTTTAAAATTGAAGTATAGTTGCTTTACAGTGTTACAGGTGTACAGTGTATTTTGTTTTTTTTAGATGAAAAATTTTTTTTCTTTTATAGAAAAGTTATAAGATGTAGTATAGGGAATTCCTGAATATCGCACTTCACCTAGATTCACCAGATGTTAAACTAACGTTCTGTTACGTTTGCCTGCATGCTCTCCCCCAACCCTGTTTTCCTCTTCTCTCGCTTCCCCCACCTCACCCTCTCTTTCTATCTTTCTATGTACATGTACACGTGTATTTACTGTGAGAGTAGGTTGCAGCGGTCCCACCCTTTACCGCTTAGATACTGTGATGAGTCCGGACTGGAGAAACAGATTCTTGGAGGGCACAAACAAAACCTTGTGTGCACCAGGAGAAAAGAGCAGTGACCTCACAAGAGACCAAGCCCGCAAATTCCTGAATATCGCACTTCACCTAGATTCACCAGATGTTAAACTAACGTTCTGTTACGTTTGCCTGCATGCTCTCCCCCAACCCTGTTTTCCTCTTCTCTCGCTTCCCCCACCTCACCCTCTCTTTCTATCTTTCTATGTACATGTACACGTGTATTTACTGTGAGAGTAGGTTGCAGCGGTCCCACCCTTTACCGCTTAGATACTGTGATGAGTCCGGACTGGAGAAACAGATTCTTGGAGGGCACAAACAAAACCTTGTGTGCACCAGGAGAAAAGAGCAGTGACCTCACAAGAGACCAAGCCCGCCTTGCCTTGTGAGTGTTTGGGAGTCTCCAGTGGAGGTGTAGGCCCACAGTACCTGCCGTGGGCCGGGAACACTGACTGCAGCAGTCCTGGGAGGTGCAGCGTGCTGGCCTAGGCCCTTTCGGAGGAGGTCATCGTTACCTCTACCAAAGCCAGACTACAGAGAGGGAACATAGCCCCCCCTGTCAGCAGAAGATTTACAGATTTACTGAGCATGGACTTGTCCACCAGAGCAAGACCCAGTTTTCCTCACAACTAGTCCCTCCCATCCGGAAGCTTCCACAAGCCTCTTATCCTCATCCATCAGAGGGCAGACACAATGAAAACCACAATCACAGATAACTAACCAAACTGATCACATGGACCACAGCCTTGGATGGGCCACCCAAGATGGATGGATCGTGGTGGAGAGTTCTGCCAAAATGTGGTGCACTGGAGAAGGGAATGGCAAACCGTTTCAGCCTTCTTGCCTTGAGAACCCCATGAACAGTATGAAAAGAACAGAATGACCACAGTGTAATTCATAGAATTATCAGATTTACAAAAGTTACATTGGCTTTGCAGCTCATACGCTTATCATAATGTAGACACCATTGTCATTTTGTTGTTGAACTCAAGTTTGTGTGCCTGACACACACGGAGGCCAAACAAACCAAATGCTGGAATTTGAAGGAGAAAAAAGTTTGTTGCATGGCCAAGAAGGAGAATGGGTAGCTCATGCTCCTGAATCCTGGGTAATTACTGGGGCAAAATTCCAGGGGAAGGGGCGACTGCAGGATATGTGACGCTCATCTGATTGGCTGGTGAGAGGTAACAGGTGTTCAAGGAATCTTAATCATCAGTCTTCCGCTTCCATCCAGTTTGGGTTCTGCTCAGCCTGAAGTTACTGTCTTCTGTCTGGGTGGGGCCCTTAGTTGCTGTAGAAGGCCTGTATCAGATGGTTACATGTTATCTACCCTTTGAGGAGGAACCAGGACCCTGCTTTATTCACGCACTGGTGTTTCTACTGCTCCTCCTCTCTGTCTGCATTCCCTTACCCCTCTAATTAGTAACTGTTTGAATCTGCCCTTTGCAACTCAGGGAAGGTCTTGGAGACTGAAACAAGAAATGGAGGACACAGCAAGGCTTTAGTGCCTGGGAGGGCCCAGGGCCCCAGAAAATTCCTTCATGCTCCTCCATGGTCACAATCCTGTCCCAATCACTCGCTGCTCCCCTCCCCCCATAACTACCGTGTTCCTTCCACTTCAGGTCTGTCAGCAGAATGGTACACTGCGTATAACTGTGAAAGGTGATTTTTAGCACAATGTAGTAGAGATTCATCTATATTGCTGTATAGTTGGTTCCTTTCTATTGCTGAGTAGTGTTTCCATGCAAGAGTCTATCCTGTTTTGTCTATCCATTCTTTCTGTAAAAGAGGCTCTTTAGTTCCTCTTTGCTTTCTGCCATAAGGTTGGTGTCATCTGCATATCAGAGGTTACTGATATTTCTCCTGGCAGTCTTGATTCTGGCTTGAGCTTCATTCAGCCCAGCATCTTGCATGATGTCCTCTTTCCATATAAGTTACATAAGCAGGGTGACAGTATACAGCATTTATGTGCTCCTAGCTACTGACTTTACTATCTACAGAATCTCAAGCAATTTCCATTTTGACAGAGGGAAGCCTGTTCTTTCTTTTGGTTTAATTTCCATTTTATTTTGTTATTGTACTGATATGGTATATTTGGTGTATTCTGCATTGTGTTTCATGCAAAATAGCTTTTCTCATCTGGGATACCAAACTCTGTGTTGTTTGTCCTGAACATAACCGTTAATCCCAGCTTGTTCAAGCAGAGGTCATTTTCTTTGAGTTACTTGCCCATCCGTCAGCGATGTGTTAGTGTAGTGAGCAGTGAGTGTACCTGGGGCATGGCGAGTGAGCCTGAGAAGGAAGATGCCTGAGGTCTTCATCGGTCAGCAGACTGCCTAGCACCTGCCTGACCCCAGCCCTGTGCTCTGCACTGCTGAAGGAGAAGTTTTCCCCCAGTCTTGCAGATGACTGGTTGAAAATTTGGAATCATTTTTGGCTCTTCTTGTAGTTTTTTATGTACATTTTAGTAACAGTGTCTCCCTTAAAAAAAAATCTTTGTTTATTAAATTGAGATTAGTCTCAGAGGTTAAAGTGTCTGCCTCTAATGCAGGAGACCTGGGTTCAATCCCCTGGGTCGGGAAGATCCCCTGGAGAAGGAAATGGCAACCCACTCCAGGATTCTTGCCTAGAGAATCCCATGAACGGAGGAGCCTGGTGGGCTACAGTCCATGGGGTTGCAAAGAGTCAGACACGACTGAGCAACTTAACTTCACAGCGTAAATACTGATTTTTCATTATGTAAGCCTTTATGAAGTGACGCATTATAAAATGAAGTGTGTGCCTACTATGTAGTTTCTACCTGCTAGTGACAGTGGTTTTGAAATGGAAAAGCTTGGTAGAATAGTGGTGTTTGGGCATATGTATGACATTTTCTCATAACCTCTGTATCACATTAGACATATCCTGGAACAAGGGGTGAATGTTACTTTCAGGCACTAAGATCAGACTCATTCTTCAGATTTAAATGGGAAAGATTGAGGTGTCCTCAAGTGGTAGTTTTCTTCTGGACCTGCAACATTGATGCAGGCTGCCTGTTGAGTTTATGTGGAAACTCTTGATCCTAAATTGATTCTCTTTTGGTAGCTGAGGGCAAGTGAGACTTGGTCAGTCCTAGAGCTGCATTTTCACTGTTCAAAGCTGAACTTCACTGCCTTGTATGTCAGTAACAGGGATATTTAACATATTTGAGAAAACGGATCACATATGTGCTTAATTTTGTCATAATTCATAAAAGATTTTAAAAAATCACTAAAAATGTGCTTGTTCTCTTGAGTGTGACTTTTAATCTTTAGAGTAAATCTTTAGTTTGGGCTTTCCTTGTGGCTCAGCTGGTAAAGAATCCTCCTGCAATGTGGGAGACCTGGATTCAATCCCTGGGTTAGGAAGACTCCTGGAGAAGGGAACAGCTACCCACTCCAGTTTTCTGGGCTGGAGAATTCCATGGACTGTGTAGTCCATGGGTCACAAGGAGCTAGACACGACTGAGCGACTTTGACTTGACCTGACTTAGGTGTGAAGTTCAGCATAAACTTGCACTCATCAGGCACTGAGGAGTTTTCTGTGTGACGCATACTTCTAGATGACTGAAGAAAATGTATCTGCCTTTCTCTTTGCTTCCAAACCCCCAGTTCCCCAGACCTTACTTTTATTCAGGTAAGAAGATGGGAAAGGGGGCAGGGTGTAGCTTTTCTTGCAGGATATTATTCTTATTGTGAAAGTGGTGTCAATTCTTAAATGGATTTTATCTGGAAGAGGGTAGAAGGCATGGTGTTTGCATGACACTCGTGCAGTGATCAGGATGGTGGTGCCACTCCAGGACACGCCACGGGAGCTTTCCCAGACGGCGGAGCAGGGTGGTTTCCTTAGATGTGCAACAGACTCCAGGGGTGCCGCCTTTGTGCAGTGCCTGACTCTGTAAAGGAGGCAAAAATGGGTTTACTGTGGATTGTGATAGATGTACAGAGAGGAGATTGTGTACAGAAAGGAGACTTGGGTTTCTTAGACAGCTATGAGAATGAAGTGGAGATTGACTAAGTTTTGTGGATGTTGGAATGAGATTGTTCTGAGTATAGTTTTCAACAGAAGAAAGAATTTCAGTCAGCAACTGTATGTAGAGATCATATTGTAGCAAGTATAGGTGGTAAATTTGAGGTCACATGGAAAGAGCTGTAAATGCCCTGGAAATCTTGGGATTCGGAATGTGTAATTACATTTCACAGGAAACTGTGCGAGTGGTGATGCTGTTATTTTTGTGTTCTCTTTTGTTCTTGTTAGATGAATTCATACCTCTATTTTTTACTTAAAGATAATATTTGATTTCCATTTAAGGCTTGGAAAATATACATTAGGAAATTCCCGTACTCTGAGTTCTTAGGTGGTAATTCACGGATCCCAGTGAGAGGACCGTGCTTTAAACCACCTGTAATCATATCCAGACTGTGTATGTAGAGCAAAAAATAAATGCATGTTCTCTCATAAATTCTTTAAGTGCATTTTATGCAGACATATTTATTTCATAACTTTTTTTTTTAAAGCAAAATCAGATTTGGAGTTACTTAAAGGCACAACTCGCAGAAAGCAGTGACACCCCACTCCAGCACTCTTGCCTGGAAAATCCCAAGGATGGAGGAGCCTGGTAGGCTGCAGTCCATGGGGTTACTAAGAGTCGGATACGACTGAGCGTCTTCTCTTTCACTTTTCACTTTTCACTTGCATTGGAGAAGGAAATGGCAACCCACTCCAGTGTTCTTGCCTGAAGAATCCCGGAGTGGGGGTGGGGGCTCATGGGCTGCCATCTATGGGGTCACACAGAGTTGGACACGACTGAAGCGACTTAGCAGCAGCAAAGGCACAACTGAATTAAAATTTCCCCAGGAAATAACTAGAAAAGTATGCAGTAATGATTATAAAAAGAAAATTTAAAGTATTTTTGCAGATTCTTGGCCCTTCTTCTCCCAATCACATAATGGGAAGCAAAATAGATTTTTAAAAAATGTGTAAATTTGGTGATATATTTTAAGTAACTGTTGTATTATAGGAGACCCATGTTCCTATGTTTTATAATTAGATCTCATATTTTCTCCTACAGTCAGAATTTGAATGTTTTCAGTTGTTCTTGTTAGATACCTTTTCATCTGTCTCTGATGTTTAGCTTTCTGCTTTTGAGTGAACCACTTAATTATTAGTTAAAGATGCGTGCACAGGGCATATCCCCAAAGAAGAATAACCTGTATAATGGCTTTATTTAACTGAAGAAATTTCTTCTCTAAAAAATGATCTTTCTAGGAAGTTTTTTAAAAATATTATTTTCTAGAATATCTTATAATGGATTGAAGAACTGTAGCTAAAGGTAAAATTTTTAAATCATTTTTTAGATTTAAAACTTGCATGGGACTTACGTTGAAAATTTTATATAGTGTTTGTTTAATATGCATGTCAAACACTTTTATGTTGGGCTTCTTTCCCTGAGCATAATGTTTTCTGATTTCATCCACATTATGGCCTGCGTCAGTACCCTTCCTTTCATTGCTGAGGAATGTGCGGCAGGGAAGACACTACATTTGCTTTTAGGTTATTAGCTTACCAAAGCCTCTCATGCTTCTCTGACCTCTGGCGGCAGTTTTCTGTGGATGCCGAGCCAGGTTTCTCAGCCTCCTTCTTGTTCACAGGATTGACAAATAAACACCAAAGTTCAAAGTAGCTGCAGGAGACCCGCTCGGTTTTGTGGTTCATCGCCCTCTGAAGTCTTAGTTACCCTTGTTCTCACTCCCTGGCATCTCTCTGGTTATTGTACTTTGTGCACTTTTCCTGTTTATCTAGGGGACATGCTGTTGCACCTCCCTTGGATTCAGACATCTCAAAGAAAGGGGTAAGGAGGAATCTTTGAATAAGTGAGCTGTTACAGACTCTCCTCTCCTGTGAAGCCGTCATGCTCTGCCCATGTTTCTTGTGAATTTGAGCGGTTGCTGCTCTTATTCCAGCTCTTAGGAACTAAATAAGAAGGCTTTCTGCTGTTTCTTAAGAGGTACAATAGCCTTAAGCAAGCATGGATTTTGCTTACCCATTTTTAGGGTTGCCTCCTTTTAAGGTCAGACATTAATGAATTCAGGGGTTTGTTGGTTCAGTGTAAAAAATGCATCGCAACTGTTTCCAGAAAATAAATATGCTTTTACAGTTTAGTTACTGTGATTCTCGTGTTTAAAAGGAAGTATTGAATCCTTTTATTGTTCTCAGAGGGAACTTTTAAAGTTGAATGACTGTACTTAACATGCCTTGGGCAGAAATGTTTCTGGTTTCAAAAAGCTAGGTGATTGCACTAGGTGTGGGGAGCCTTGGGGTTTTGGCGGATGGGCCAGTGGGTGGAAGTGGAGTGTGGGAATGGGAAGGTATGGGCAGGACTCTGGCAAGGCATTTCTCAGGGACCCCAAAACACTCAGTTATCAAGATAAGTGATTTTTAGCAGTATTTTTAGAAGTCAAGAATCAATGCAAAAAGTCCATGATGGATAGAACCAAACTTTTAGTGAAGACACGGTCATTGTTAATCATTTTTCCTTTTGCCCCAGCACTGCTCCTTGTTCTCTCTTAATTTCTACTTACTTTGGGTTTAATTTGCTAACGCTTTTTCTCATTTAAAGTAAAAAAACTCAGACAACTCATGTTTTCGCCCTTTAAATATAACTGCTTAAAGTTAAAAATTTCCTCTGTATACTCTTTCAACTCCATCCTAAAGATTTTGATCTTCTTTTTTTAACTGTCAATCCTGTGCTGAATATTTTTTCAGTTTCTCTTTTGATGTGTTTGACTGTGTGTTATTTAGAAAAATAATGGAAACTTTACTAGATATCATTTCTTTAAAATAGTTATTTTTTGTGTTCATTTATTATTTTTATTACTTAAAATATATTTCTTGAAAATCCTTGCAGTTTAGACCTGGGAGTTACCTAATTCTCTATAGGACATGTTTCTTTTTTAAAAATTAATGAGTATTTTCCAGTATCAATGAAAAATTTTCAGCAAACACCGTTTTTTTTTTTTTTTTAACACATGTATGACTCACTCATCTTAATGTTCCAGGCTTTATTTGCTCATTCTCCTTCTTGTCAGCATGGAGGCAGTTCCCAGTTTTTTTCAGTGTTTCAGATAAACCTCTGAATCGTTTAAGTCTCAAACAGTACAGGAAGTTTACTGGGGGCTTCCTTGACCAGTCTGCCGGGAGCATGGTTATTGGGACTTGTGTGTTTGTCCTCTGTGAGCTCTCAGCTTCCTGGGGACCTGGGCTCTCTGCTTATTAAGTCACTGTGCCAGCCCAGAAGATGCAAAGTCATCTGATGTCAAAGCCCTTTATGTTACGATATTTAATTCTTCTAACAGCTGTGAATGGTAGATGTCATTTTAAAGTTCATTTAACTGATGAGAAAACCAAGTCAAAGAGAAGTTAAAAAAGAAAAAAAGTGCCCCAGGTCACATATCTACTGTGTGGCAAGGTCAGAATTCAAGGAATATTTCAAACAAACTGAATGGACAGCTTGGGGCTTTCAGACTTAAGGAGATGGAGAGGTGACTGTCTTGGCTTTGGAGTCACGTGTGGCCTTGACTTTTACAAAGTCTCATCGGATCCTATGTCCTGTACGTCTATAAGCCTGTTTCCTTTTTCTTGAAAATGGTGATACTAG
This sequence comes from Madoqua kirkii, assembly GCA_006408675.1. Taxonomy (NCBI): domain Eukaryota; kingdom Metazoa; phylum Chordata; class Mammalia; order Artiodactyla; family Bovidae; genus Madoqua; species Madoqua kirkii. The sequence goes on along the minus strand of SJYC01017665.1, from coordinate 50,411 downwards.
TGATGATCTCAGGTTTCCTTCAGGGGTTAATTTCCGTGAGCCACATAAAGCCCCTTATCCAGTGCCGGGCCAGCGTCAGCAGTGCTGGGCCAGTTTCTAGCCTAGTCCGGGGTAGGCTGTTGTCTCTCTTTCTCCTTCCTCTTGCACTGAAGGCTCGTTCTGATGTCTCCAGGCTTCCCCCCTTGTCCATACAGGTAGACATAATTGTGTTGTATTTGCAGATTTGTTGTGAAACGTGAGATGCGTTCTTTTAAAGTGATTTTAACATTTTTTTATTGGGATAGGCAAAAAATACAGAACATAAAATTTGCCATCTTAGCTGTTTTTAAGTGTGTGGGTCAGTGGTGTTAAGTGTATGAATATTGTTGTGAAACAGATCTCTCAGTTTATCTTGCAAATCGAAGCTTTGTACCCCTTTTCCCCTCTTCCTCGCTTCCTGGTAGTCACTGTTCTACTTTCTGTTCCTATGAGCTTGAATACTTTAGATGCCTCGAGTAAGTGGAGTCATACAGTACACATACAGTACCTGTGCTTATTTCATTGCTCACAGGATTTCTTTCCTTTCAAAGGCTGAATAATGTTCTACTGTAATGTACACTGCATTTCTGCATTCAGCCATCGAGGAACACTTGGTTTGCGTCCTGCTTCTTGACTGTTCTGGCTACTTGCTGTGAACAGAGGTGTGGGGATCTCTTCAAGACCCTGCCTTCAGTTCTTTTGGATGTAGGATTCCTCAGGTGGAACTGCTCGATCATGTGGTAGTTCTAGTTTTGACTCCTTTGAAGAACTTCCGCTCTTTTCTGTAGCAGTTTCACCATTTATGTTCCTACGGATGGTATGCAAGAGTTTCTGTCTCTCCACATCTCTGCCAACACTTGTTATTTTCATTTTTTTTTAAAATAGTAATAATCATCCTGATAAGGGTGGCGTTGGTTTTAATAACTTTTAAAAAATTGAAGTATGGTTGATTTATAATGTGCCAATCTCTACTGTACAGAGAGAGAAGTGACTCAGTTATACACATACATACATTCTTTTTTTAGTATTCTCTTCCATTATGGCTTTCATAGGATATTGAAGGTAGTTCTGTGTGCTGTACAGTAGGACCTTGTTTATCATTCTAAATGTAACAGTCTGCATCTACCAACCCAGACTCCCAGCGGTTCCTCCCCTCTCCCCTTCCTCCCTGGCAACCACAAGTCTGTTCCCTGTGAGTCTTTTCTTTAATAGATAGGTTCATTTGTGCCATATGTTAGATTCCACATAGAAGTGATATCATATGGTGTTTGTCTTTCTCTTTCTGACTTCACTTAGTATGGTAATCTCTAGTTGCATCCATGTTGCTGCAAATGGGATTGTTTCTTTCTTTTTTTGTGGCTGAGTTTAATAACTTTTTAGTGATAAAAAATTTTAGGTAGAATTAAAAAGTGACTCTATATGCTTCTGGCTGAGTTGGAATAGCATCTGTTGACACCAGTGTGACAAGACCAGAGGCATGGAGGAGGGAGATGGACAAAGGAAGCCAGCCACTGTGCAGCTGTGTTTGGACAGAGAGAAGCCTCATTGGTGCCTCTTACTCAGAGTATGACTGGAAGAAGGACTGGATCCCTGCTGGGTGCTTCTGTTGGATTACACTGTAGAAACACCTTCTTTTTCCAGGCCACTGTGAGGGATAATTTAAAATGTAGGTGGTTGATGTGTCCCTCTTTATAGCTCAGTAATGTAGGTTGTAGAAGAGGCTCATTTACCAGCAGGGGTCCCCCTGGCCCCAGTGCCCCTTTTAGCTACAGCCGTCTGCTTACAACCTGCGGCTGCACGGCCTGGTTTTTAACCAGATGCCAGAGGTTCTCTTGGGCTCTTTCTGCTTCAGTTACCTAATTCGGGGAGCCAGTGCTTTGATACTGTCACTGTTTGCTAAATAAGGTGAGTGGTCACACTATGGATAAATTGGATTTGTAGGGTAAAAATATATGGTGATGAAATGATGAGGTAAATTGGATATGAATATGCCTGTTCAATAAAAGTTTCAAAGTTGAACAGTTTCAACATATTAACTACTTGATTGCCTTTCATTATTTGTGTCTTTTTGGTCAGTATACACAAAAACTGCCCTCTACTTCATGTTAAATATATTTAGGTTGAAACTTTCAGTTTGGTGAATGTCTTCTCTCACCCTTTGTTACTGTGCCTTTGCTGCCCTTTGTAATTTGAAAAACTATAGCAGCATCTTCTCACACATTTCAGGGTCCTTTTTTCCCTCATAAACTTTCAAATGATTCTTAACCTGGATTTTAGTGCTGATCTTTTATGTGGCAAAATAAATAAGGAATGGCTATGAACTAGTGTCTCTGGGTGGAGAAGGAAATGGCAGCTTACTCCAGTGTTCTTGCCTGGAGAATCTCAGGAATGGGGGAGCCTGGTGGGCTGCTGTCTATGGGGTCACACAGAGTTGGACACGACTGAAGCGACTTAGCAGCAGCAGCAGCAGCAGCAGTGTCTCTGGGAACCCTATAGTTCAGAATTATTTAGATGAATAATAGGTTCTGGGCTTTCTCCCTTTTTAGAAGACATTTTCCCTCTGTTTCATCTCTTGAGTGTGGATTCATCCATTAGGATGGATGGGTGTCTCCTGGTGGTTTGGATGCATCTCTCAGGTACCAGCTGCAGGTTCAGCATCTTGCCTGAATGTGTTCTGGACAGGATTGCTGACACAGGGACCACAGTAGGGTGCTGTGTTGGGGAGAGAGTGGCCTGTCTGTTTCGTGTTCTGCCCTCAGGCACATTTCTTCCCTTCCTCTTTGTCCCTTTGGTCCTCACCGTGACCCAGTAGTCATCCTCCAGAGGCCAGGTGGGGCCTGCCTCCCACCGCTCTTTGGAAAGCTTTGCAGCCTCTGCAGGTAGCATCACTGGGGTGGTGATTGAAGGGTGTGGTCTGGCTGGTATCCGAGTGCTGGTGCTATCCCAGATCAACCCAGCTAGCTTGATGTTAGGTATGCTACTTCATTTCTCTGCTCCTCAGTTTGTTCACGTGTCCCTTGTGGATTTTAACATCATCTACATCATTGGTTGTGTTAATTGAGAAAATAGGTGTAAGGCACTTAGCCAGTTGGGCTTCCCAGACGGCACAGTGGTAATGAATCCACCTGCCAGTACAGGAGACGCCAGAGAAGCGGGTTCAATCCCTGGGTCAGGAAGGTCCCCTAGAGGAGGAAATGACAACCCACTCCAGTATTCTTATCTGGAAAATTTCCATGGACAGAGGAGCCTGGTGGACTACAGTCCATGAGATCACAAAAAGTTGGACATGACTGAGCAACTGAGCATGCATGCACACTGAACAGATCGGTAAGAAGCACAGACTGTGGGCCTAGCTGGCCGAGTTTGATTTCCAGCTCTGCTGCTAGAAGCCCTGTGACCTGGAACAAGTTCTCTCTCTGTGCTCCAGTTTCTTCATCTGTGCAGTGGAGGTGATAGAGTCTGCTTGTGGGAGTGGTTTTTAATAAATAAGTCAGTATTTTTTTTCATGAACTGTGACTCGACCCGAACCGTAGTAAAAATAGTATAACAGGAATAATAATTACAACGAACAACACGACAAAACACTGATTGTAAAAGTGTCAAGTCATTCACTATCAGCAACAGGAACAAAAGGTCCACTTGTCTGACTCCAAGTCCTACCACTTTACTAAGAAAGAAGCAGGGTGCCCATCTTGACCCCGAGGAAACGTAGGAGGTCAACGTTCAGTCACGGAAGGAGTTGAAGGGGTCTCGAGGAGGTCTCATTGCCTTCCCTCTATACCATTAACAGTGCTTTGAACCGACCCTTTTGTTCATTATGGTCATGGTAGTGGAAAACCTCATACAACACAAAACTCTGGATAATAGACAAACAGAAGTCTTCCATTAATATAGGTAACAATTCTGATTCAAAGAAATCAAGAATGGTTCAGTATTAAAAATAACTATAATTTTGAAAGTAATTTAAAAAAAAGACACAAACACTACCTTTGTCACTTAGTGTCACAGTAACTTGTCTATTAAGAGACTCAGACTTACCTTCATTCGAATCTTGTCCGTGGGTTGACTGTCTTCAACCCATATAACATGGATAGTCAACGATTACCTGTATGGTACAATATTGCACAACTAAAATAAATTTAGACATTGAAAACTAATCACTCCGTATTTCTTTCCGTTCTTTTCTATTCAAAACTTAACACATATATTACACTTCATGTAATATACAAAAATGTGTAAGAAGAACAACCAACTGTATTTTGGTAAATGGTCACGAAATGAGAAGATTCTTCATGACGGCTCCTCAAAACCAGATTGAATTCCGTTTGAGACCTTTGGTACTCTTCACATACTCTTGAACTTGTAGTCCCAACATAGAAACACTCGACGACAACAATTCAAACATTCGTCAAACAAAGAATTATCATCTTTCCCAGTGTCTTTTACTTTCTTACTTTAAAGATTCTTTATTTCTTAAAAAAATTTATTTTTTAAGTCTTTTTTTGGCTGCACTATGGGACATGTGGAATCTTGGTTTCCTGAGCAGGATTGGACAGTAACGCGCCTGCTCCCCCCACCTCCCACCCCCCATCGAAAGAGCAGAGTCTTAACCATTGGGCATCAGGGAAGTCCCCCCTGGTGACTTTCTTACTTCAGGCCAGGTTTCTGTAGGAAAGCCAGAGTGGGCAGACCTACGCAGTATGTGAAGTGTTCTTTTGCTCACTAACTTTGTTCATAGCATTCTTTGCTAGCCTTCCAGTGGTTTTCTTTAATCTTACACACTAGTATCATTTGGTTCTATTTAACATCTGCAGTGGAAGTTCTGTTCGGAGTATCAGAATACTTCAGTTGTGTGGTTTATTTTTTATGTCAGATGGGGAAGGGCATTTCCGTATGGTTTTCCTAAAATTCATATCAGTTTTTCTTTTTCCATTCTTATTGGGAGGAAAAGCAAGGTTTGCAACAAGTATGATGCACGTATTCATTCTGTGGATTTTTTTCAAACCCCTTTGCTGTATCTTGGAGGTGAAGCAGTGCCCAGGACCAAGGCTGGCCATGCTGTCACGGAGCTTAGTGTCGGGCTCTCACACCTAGAACCTAGACTGCCCTCTGCCGTCTCCTCCTTACCTACGGGGAGAGAAGGAGGTGTGGAGGGCCGCCTATACATTGTATTGACTATTAGCAGTGAGGCCCTGGGGACAGTGCACAGACTCAGTGGTGTCCTTCCCACTGTGGAGAGTGCGTTGTGGTGGGGCAGCTGGGCAGGGGACAGAGGGCAGGAATAAGTCATGGGGGTCTGTAGGAGGTGCGTGTGCTTTGGGGCAGATGGAACTGGGATTAGAGTATGGCTGTGGACTTCTAGACCAGGTGAATGGAGTGAGCAACGTTTGAGCCTTGTGGTTATCTGAGACAGGAGTGTCCCACCTAGAGGGACAGGCCATGTAAAGGCCCTGTGGTCGTGCATGCCTGGTGTGGGCTCAAGGCAAGAATGGAGGTCAGTGTGGTTGGAGCTGAGAAGACCCCGGGCTTGGGCTTGGTGAGGAGCCCAGGTGTGGGTGGGAGGGCAGCCTTCAGGGCCTTGCAGACCATGCTCCGTGTGTTGATCACCTACTTGGGGATCTGGAGAACTTTTGGTGAGTTTTAGCAAAGGAGTGAAATGGTGTGCTTGCTTGATTTGAAAGGAACGGTCAGTTGCAGCTGCTGGTTTGAGAGAGTAGTATGGGGCAGCTGGATTGGAGATGGGGGAGCGAGATTGGCCTGTGGCTTTGACCCATGTGCAGGACAGCAGCAGACATAGGGCAGTGGGCAGGGAGAGGTCATGGCCCAGGTATAGTTTCAAGGCAAGGATAATGGGTTTTGCTGATGGATTGCTTTGATCCTCAGAAACAGAGAGAGGAGTCGGGTGACTAAGGCTTGGGGCCTGAGCAAATAGTAATCTTTCTTGTAAATTTTAATTAAGAGTTTACTTGTTAAGTGGACTTATACTTAATAGTTGTTCTTAGCTAGACAGATACTACAAAGAAGTTTTAAATATCAAAGAACTTTCTATATTAACATGTAGAATTTCATAAATCAGAGCTTAAAGGGATTGCTTTTTTCACTTCTGTTGCCATTAACTGTAGGCCTTTCCTGTTCTTTTCAAGATGTCACTGGATTGGGAGTTTAAAAGCAGGAATTGTTTTAATGTTTAGCAAAAAGAAAACAGGAGTAGAGATATCACCAACCTGGCTAGGACTCATCCTTTTTCAACTCTTCGGCCTGAGGCAGGTCCACCTGGAACCTCAGGATCCTCTTCTGTAGACATGGGGGAAGAAATGCTTTGTTGGGATTGTGTTCAGGATTGAAGTCAGACGTTTCCTGTGAGAGCAGCTGGCACAGGGCTGACTCGCAGGTGCTGCCCTGCTGTTCCCAGAGCACCTGCATCCTTCTCTGCTCTCATGCCGGTGGCTTTTTCTTTTTCTTTTTAGCAGCCCTGAGGCTGCTGAGAGCTTCCCTTGTAGCTCAGTTGGTGAAGAATCTGCCTGCAAGACAGGAGACCCTGTTCAATTCCTGGGTTTGGAAAATCCCCTGGAGGAAGAAATGGCAACCCATTCCATTATACTTGCCTGGAGAATCCCATGGACAGAGGAGTCTGGCAGGCTGCAGGTCCATGGGGTCACTGAGTTGGACACAACTTAGCGACTGACCCGCCACCACCAGAGGCGCTGAACTTCCTTGTAGCTGCTGCTTCGTCAGGCCACCTCTGGTCCTCCTATCCTGGAGAAGTTTTGCCTCTCTGTATCTTTCCAGCTTTTCGACCTTGCACACCAGAAGGTGACATTCGGATACTGAAATAAAGTATCAGTTAGCTTGGCTGGAGGGAGAGAAAGCTGCCGCTGACTCATCTGGACCCTAGGCTCCCTCCTCACGCCTGCTCTCCCTGGGTGCCGTGTCCACCTGCACTGCAAATCTCCCCCCCCGCCCCGCCTCCTTCTGGGCAGTGGATGGAGACCCTGTTCCTGGACGGCGGGTGGGCTTAGGGACCATACCTCTGCCTGGTTGAAAGGCCCTGTCTTTATTCATCTTTTGAAGCGGTGGTGGCACTGTTTTTGCTTCGATGTGAAAATTAGATGTAACCAGTATTTCCTGTGTGGAATACAGTTGGTGACAAGGAAAGGTAGCTTTGAGTTTTTTTTTACATTTTTGAGACTCTTACGTTCCAAGAGAGACTCCCAGTGTGCTCGGGCCATTTGTAGTCTGTTGGTTGATGGTTCAGATTAAGCCCTGAGCCCTACTTGTGGGGCTGAACCGGACGCCCAGATACCTGGGATGTGCTTCGATGCACCCGTGGCAGCAGTGGGCCTTTCTGTCCTTGGCTTGCCTCAGTAGTGGGGCAGGCTGGGTTGGTTTTCAGGACAAACACCGGATCTGTCTGCCTCTTTCTGGCTAGCTTGCCTGTGTTTTCTGGAGCCCCCTTTCTTCCCACTGTTGCCTGAGTTCAGAGTTTTCTGTGGTAAATGATAGTTTTCACTGTGGCTTAGGGGCAGTCATTTGAGTTAGGCCTGCAGTTAAAGCCTGTGGACAGAGCAGCATCCCCAGCTGTTGAAGCGTAACACCCAGCCCTGAGGCATCCCTGGACCCACCGTTTGTTCAGCCCCCCCCCCCCCAGAAGTTCGTGAAGTCATAAGATCCTGTTCACAGTTAAGTAGAGCACTTGTCTTTTTATAGTGTGTTGGGTTTTCTACTAAGAAAATTGCCCATATATTAGGAGGGCTAAACTGTGCTCAGGCAAGGTTCTAGGAGCCTAGTTACTTATTATCTTCCTGCTAAGATAATATTATCTCACTGCTCAGATACTAAGTGTGGAATGTATTCAAATAGTGAATTTTTTAGATGACCTTGATTATCTCTCAGTTTGAATGAAGAGAGTAAGTAGCTTTGCATTTTTAAAGAAAGTTGCTCTTACAGATTATTAGAGTGTTTTTCTCTCCTACTTGTCCAGAATGAATTTATCATTATATTTTAAAGCTAAAAAAAGAAATGCATCTTGGATCCCTCAATATTACATTAAACTTATTTTGAAAGTATCTGGCAACCTCACATTCTTGTTTTTATATGTTTTCTACGTAGTTTTTATAAATTTACACTTACTTTTCAAGTATCAATCTGAAGAAATACTTTAACTTCAAATATATTTGGGTTCCTATGGACATAGTTTTTACAGACTTGTTTTTAGTGTTGATCAGGATTTTACTTTCAAAATTATTCTAATTTCATTAAGGTAATAATTATTTTTAACTGTAAGGTCAGAATTAGGCTGGTAAAATGCCAGAAGCACGACTTTGAAAACAAAAAGTGGTTTGCACAGGCACCTACAGACCTGATCTGGGTCAGACTTGATTTGCAGCTTACCCAGTTTTAGAATCGCCTGTCAGTTCTGTAAACAGAAGTCAGCCAGATGAATTGAACAGAAGGGTGAGATTAGCATATTAATAAAGCGCAGGCTCCAGGCGGCGGCCCAGGGCTCCTCCCTCTGTCCCTCCTCCTTCTGTCCCCTCCTCCCCGCCCTCTCGCCCTCCTTCCCTGAATGAATCTAGGAACAGAGATCCTTGGGGTCACGTTACTTGCTGGTTTCTTTCTGTTCAGGAGCTTAATGCAGCCAGGATGGTCTGTGTTTCAGATTGCGGAAGTTTGAGAAGATTCTGTAACTGAGAGGCATTCTTCAAGCTGCTGGAAAATATTACAGAAGGAACACCTCCCAAATTTTGCCTCAAGCTCTGAAAAAAGGAGCGCAGAGGGGAAGCTTAGTCTTGAATGTGGATCGAAGCAAGTCCGGTGGGAGTGATGACCGGGGACTTGGTGCGCTGACTCCTGGCGTGGTCTTTCTAGGACTGAGCTTATGTGTTGGAAGTGGTGGGCCAAGGGGCCCTGGAACCCCAGGCGCTGTCTATGGAGAAGAGCGGCTGTAGTCCGTTTCCAGTGTGTTGGGCTAAAGGTATAAATACTTTAAAATCTGTTCAGTTTAAGTTTTATTGAGATACATGCTTTTGCACTAAAAAGGTGGATAAGAGTTTATCAGGACTTATTTCAAATAGATTTCAGTTAAGTTTAAGGAAAGATGGAAAATATTTGATATGGGTTTGCAACTATTGCATAAAACTGTTTAGAGAGCATTTCAAATAGTAAATAAAATTGTTTTTATGAAAATGCATTTAAATGAGTAAAATATTTTTTTTCTATAGCCTGTCCTATGTCTCTTAAAGTTTCATGGAGTTTTAATCAAGACATCCTCATTCATTCTGCCATGTGGAAGTTTTTAAAGGATAAAGAGACTAATTTTTAGTTTAAACAGGACTATAGGAAAAGGAATAGCATAGATTTTCATATTTCAAAAATTGGTTTCCTTTACTCACTGTAAAGATTGTATATTTATTTGGAAACTCCTTGTTATTGCAAGGTGGGCTTGCTTCTAAGGATCAGCAGGGCTGTGAATAAATAACTTTCCCCTGTAATGTGGTTAGAGGCTTCAGTTATATAAAAATAAAAACACAAAATGTAGCGTTTCATTGTAACACGTGTTTGAGGAACACGTTTAGAAGTTAAGAATGCATATAATTCACATATGAATAAGACCAAAATGGGTAGGCTGCTTTACTTTAGTAGTGAATATTTTATTATTGAAAAAAAAATCTAAATATCTTACTAGAGGTATGAACTTTGGAAGAGATTATAGTGTTTTTGCTTGTCCCAAAGCAGTCGATTGCAGGCATTTATTTTTCTGTTATGTTTGCTGACTGCAGAGTAAATAAATAGAGGCATTTTTATTGGAATATCATTCTGATAGAAGTGGGCTGTGGGCTTGAGAAAAGAGCTCACCTATACACAAGAGGGAAAAGGTAGAGAGGGTGTTGAGGTCAGGTTGGTCGCCTGTAGGGCTGGAACAGGTGTCTTCTCAGGTGGACCATTGCAGAGCAGGTTCTAACAGCGAGGGAGGTGGGGTGGGTGGGGGGTTGTGCCCTGTCCACTCCTGGGACTGAGTCCAGGGCCCCATGGGTGTCAGTGCGAAGGCACGGTCTCAGGACAGGCCCCTCTGCCTTTTCTGCTTACTCTCTCACCCTTAGGTGTTCATCCCGATTATTTTTTGCCGTGTGATACAGACAGCAGTGTTCCTATCCAGGAATTGACTAAATTGGTTATTTTCAAGTGTAAAATCACTACTTTTAGATAGAGACAGACCTCAAACCCAGAGACTGTGTACCCAAAGCTTAGTCTGCAGTTGGATGTCCTGAAGCTCACACTGGCTCTCATCGGTCACATTAACTTCATAGAACAGCCATGGCCAGATGTAAGAAGATGTGTAAAATTCTTACTAGAACAGGCTAAAAGTAATAGGACCCATATTTGTGTACTTTGAACTGAAACCTTTATCCTTAAAAGAGTCTGGAGTCTTTTCTATAATAACATTATTGTACTGATGAACTTAATGTTAGGGAACCCGCCTTAGATTGCACCCGAGGAAGAGTGTATTTTAACATGTTTTAACATATTTAACAAGACGTCGTTATAAATTGTGTTCAACTGTGTCATAATTTCCTAGGCTTGAAGACAGTTTAAATTCAGACTATTGAAGTAAGTGTAAATGTTTATAGTGCTGTGTAATTGGCTGCAAGGCTACTAAGTGCAGAAAGTCCTCCTTGGAAAGTTTTTTGATTTTATCAATGTGTGCATTGTTTGTTTTGTTCTTTTGAAAGACTAGGAAGGATTGAGAGGTGTCAGATTTGGTTGTCAGGAACAAATGTGCTGTTGATTCCCTCCCCCGGCGTCTTTCAGTGGTAGATTGAAATTGAGTATACTATTAATAGTTCCTTTGTGTGATTCTGGATCCTGTGGTTAAAATCATGTTTTTGCTGTATCAGTATTTTAAACACCATCCATCCATCTGTCCATTCTGGGTATAACCCCTCTCTCTTCTGTGTCTCAGAGTCCAGGGATCAGCTGTCTCTTGATATCTACATGTTTTTCATAAGCATCTGATACCAGCCACAGAGGAACTTCTTATTTGTTGCCACTGAAATCAGTTCCTCCCCAAATCCTCTGTCTAATAAACGTGTCAAAGCTCCATCCACTCAGTTCATCATGCCACCAGACCCAGGGTGCCTCTCTGATGTTTTCCTCTATGTATAAGGGATCCATCTTTTTATCCTTACGGTTCCTCACCTTCTCCCGCTCTGGGCTGTGGAAGTTGCTTCCTGTTTGTCTTCCTGTGTCCTCACTTGTTCATTTGTAGATGATTTTGTAGAAACATAAATCTGGTGTTACTATTAAAACTGTCTGGTGGCTTCTCTCTAGAATGAGGTGAAGCTGCAGCCCCTTCACCTGGCCTGCAGGGCGCCTCGTCTGGCTCTGCCCTTGTCTCCAGCTCTGGGCCATTGGCCTCCCATCCCTGTTGACTGTTCAGCGCCCAGGACACCCAGAGTCTTTCCTCTCAGGCCTCCTGCGCCTGCTGTTGGCTTTTCTCTCCCTCCTCTGCCCAGCCAGCTCCATCCAGCCTACCCTCAGAGGGTCTCTGCTAAACCAGCTTCTCTCTGATGTTCCCTCCTGAGTCTTTGCTTCTGTCTTGTGTTTACTGTTATTGATCATAGTGTATTACACTTGTTTGATCTCCTTTGCTGGATGGTAAACTTAACAAAGTCAGGGGTTTTGTCAAGTTTCTTTTTTCTTGACAAGTAATTGGCATAAATAAATGTTACGTAATGAATGAGCAAATTCTATGTAGAGTTAGCTAATCCACTTGCCTTAAAAGTTGCTCAACAAAAGCAGTGAATTGTCTCTGTGTTTCCTCTTGTAGCAGCACACGTGCTGCATTCTAGTTCTCTCAACAGATGGGTCTGGGTCGGCTCCCAGGGTCTGATGGCTGCGCTGGGAATTACCTCCTGGTCCTCTGCCATGCCTGTGGGACCACAGCCATGGGTCTGACAGCTTGAGGAGCTGATGGACTTGTGGAAGAGACAGGTTAAAAGTATATTTTTATGTAAGTGTATAAACTATTTTATAGTTAAAGTGTAACTATCTAGATATCTGCATGTTTACAGTCAAAGAAATCAGATGCTTTCCAGAGGACACCTGAGTTTCTGAGTGCCCAGCACAGGGAGCAGTGCCTCCAGGTAGCGGCCCCCAGGGCACACTGACCTCAGTGGGTCCTGCCCACCCTGCACCTGCATGAGGCCCTGCCCGCCTCTCCTCGCTCTCTCTCCCTTCCCAAGCTCCTCTTAGCTCTGTGCACACTTAGCTTTCTGAGACGCCCCTGCTGGGCTGGCCTTGTCGGCCTCTTGCGGTGTTGCTGCTCCTGCTGGAACTTTCCTTCTTCACCCATGAAGCCTTCTGGCCTCTGCTCCGCATGTGGCCCTCGGTCTCGTGCTGGTGTGGCTGGTGACTCACACAGCTCTGCCTAGTTGCTTGTCTCCTGTTACCTGGTTCTTGCAGCCAGGTTCAGGTCTCATTATTTTTTGATCCTCCATGTTGGGACATATTAACAGCACTCAGCAGTTGTTTGCTGAGTGAAAAAGAAACCTGAATTGGTAGAGTCTGGGGCATCTTTGATTCCGGCCGAGAGGATGGGGAGGGTCCTCCGTGCTGTAGGGATCTGCACGCAAAGGCACTGAGAATGAGGTGGGTGTGTTCTGGAGAGCCTGGGCTTCTCCAGAGATGGTAGTTTGAGTTGCACAAGGTCACTGGAGGGGATGAGGAGGGAAGCCTTGCCTTGCACCCTGTTTCTCTGAGGGCTCTCCTTGCTAATTCTCTGCCCACCTCTGAAGACCAGGGCTCCACGGCTGGGCCTCGGGCCTTGTTGCGCCTTCCCCGGGCACCATCTTCCCCTTACCCGACTCCATGTGAGGCACACATCCTCTGCCTCTGCCCCTCACCGTCTTCCTGCCTCAAGTGCCATCTGTCAGTTCCTTGAACTCCTGCTCAGGTGTGGATGCAAGTCCCCTCCCAGGACACCTCTCCGGTCACAGTTCCCTCTGTGAAGGAAGCCCCAGCCACCCAGCTCCGATTCCCTGCGTGTCTCCCTGGTGCTGGTCCCTTTTCTCACTTTGCAGGGACTTCAGTGTGTAAATGTTGGTGCAGTTGTTTGTGTCCCCCACAGGGAGCAGGTGTGTCTGGTGTGTGGGTTTATGGTAAACCAGGATCATGACAGTAACAGGTTGCTGCTGCTGCAGGGAGGGAGGGGACGGTGAGGAGCAGGAGTGCGTTCCGTGTCCAGGAGACCGATGTTGTGGCCGGAGCACCGTCATGAGCCCTCTTCACTCCTGTTGAGAGTCCTGTCAGTGCTGGTTCCCTCACCCACAGGGCCGGTCCAGTGGGGATTCAGACCCTTCACTCATGCTCATTGTGTCTAGGGAAGGGGCCGCTCGTTCTTCCCAGGGTTTTCTCCACACGTGGCTCTAGAGCTCTAGCAGGACATGGGGTTTTTGCTTAGATACGGCCTTCTGGGCAAGGTGGGGGAAAGCGTATGCCCCGGTTTAGCTGTTTAACACTCATCACCACCAGCCCTGCCAGTTTTCCTGGTTTAGATAGTAAGGCATGAGTGTACCACCTTGACCACCCTGTGTGAAATGGGACCCTCCTGCCACTCCCCCCCTTTCCCTTTCCTCTCCTCACTAGCACATGCTCCCCTGCCCCCCTGCGGTGAAATGCACACCTAGGAGGGAACCGGTCTATCCTGCTCTTGGCCTCCTCACTCAGGAGGTCAGGAGCCTCCTGGGCAGGTGACTGAGGTCTGCGTGGCCAGAAGCCTTGAGAAGGGTGGTGCAGAGTTTTTAAAAAGTAAATAACTACTGAGTTCTTTATAGTGGCTTTATGGTTAGTGATACTGATTTTTAAAAATAGTGTTTACAATTATTTTTTAAATTGTACTTGTTATAGTTGTCATTAGCCACACATGTGAGACAGAGTGTGTGTGTGTGTGTGTGTGTGTGTGTGCGCGCGCGCGCGTGCACGCGCAGCTCTTCTAACTAGGCTGAACACTCTTGAGGTTAGGGTTAGGGCTTTTTTAATCCATACTAGAAGCTGGCTCAGTAAATGTTTGTGCAGAACCTGTTACTCTTAGGGAGGTGTGCCCCTGCATTTGCCCACAGGGGCCTGGCAGGAACAAGTGGCCGGGGCAGCTGGCTTTGAGAGAGCAGGAGGGAGCAGCAGCCCTCTGCAGCTTGCTCTCGGCAGAGGCAGAGACACCGTGGGGGTGGCCACAACAGAGGGCTGTGTGTTGCTGTGTCACCAGGTAGCGCTGTAGCTGGCTAGTAACCGAGTTGTCAAGTGAAGGTGCAGACTCAGCACACCCTGGGTGGCAGGCCTTGCTGAGCAAAGGCTTGGCCTCTGCAGCTCCCCTGCCTGGCTGAGCCCTGTTCACCAGGCCTGTGGGCTTGGGCAAATTGCTTCTCTCTTCCCACATCCAGAAAGTGGGGAAAAGAAGGTTATTATGAGGATTAAATGATTTCATTTTTAAATGCATAGAACAGTCCTGGCATAAACGCGGCATGAATAATTCTTGAAGTAAACCTCTGAGCCCTGGCCCCTGTCTCATGAGTGGCCTTTACAACAGCATGTTTCAAATTAAGACAGTCGAGATCAATCTCTGCATGTTAGGACAGTCGCTCTTCATTTGTGAACAGCAGGTCAGCTCTAGATGAGGACTGCTCACCTCATGCTGTTTTGATTTGCCCAGTGTCCCCCACAGGAGAGAATGCACCAGCGGGACTATTTTCCCCAGGCAGGTTTACTCCTCTTCCTTAGGAGTGCAGCTGGGAAATCCTGTTTGTGTTTTAGAAGGCTTCAGAGAACCCGCATCAAGATGTCCAAGGCATGTGTGTCAGGCCCCCTTTCCCCAGCCTGCGAGCAGCTGTGGTGGCCCGCCCCTCATCCCACTTCCAGAGGAAACGTTCAAAGTCCCGGCTCCCCGCTTCCCTCCTGTAACCGGAGGCATGAAGTGCCTCCTTCATCTGGCTTGAGCTCAGGCATTTGGACCCGAGTTGTTCCCAGTAACAAATACCGAGCGGAATTGATCTTTTCCTTCCTGCCCAGCCCCCTCCACCAACAGGTCTACCCCTCTTGTGTTCCTTATCTCAGTGGAATGCTATCACTTCCCACTTAGCTGGCCAAGCCAGAAAAATGGCTGCTGTCTCTTCAGTCTTACCAATGCAATTTGATCAATCCTGTCCTCTTGGATATTTTTATAGCTTTCAAATCTTTGGTCTCAGGCCATAGTCAGTCCTGTCTGGATTATAACAGAAGCCTTCAGATTGGTCCAAACAGACTTAAATGCCTGCTCAGGTGCAAACCCTAACACTGGCCAGGCTCTGAACCTGTCTCTGCCACCGGGCCTTGTCCTGCTCCCCTGCTGATTGAATTTGAAGCCATGCTGGCCTCGTGTTGGCCCCCAGGGCGCTTTCCCCACACCAGCCACTTTGTCTTGTGTCAGGTTTAGGCTTTGACACGCGCTCTCAGGATCCCAGCTTGGACCTCATTTTGTGCAGGAACCCCGACCGTGTCCCACGTCTGAGCTGGAGCTTTCCTTTCCCTGGCCTCTCCCCAGCACTGTGTGCTCAGTGCACTTGTCTGTAGAGGCTTTTCCCAGGAGGACCTCTCATCAGGGGTTCCTGGAAGAGTGCATTACATGCAGGGCCGGGGAAGGCCGAGTTAGTAGGTGAAAAGTACATGACATGCTAAATAAAATTATAAGGTAGTTCAGTGGTTTTGATGCAGGTAACCTAGCTGACTGAACTTGCCTAGGGGTTGGCGTGGAGTCCATTTGTGCAGGGGCTTGCACACCCTCTACGTGCTGTGCTGAGGCTCTGTGGCTCGCCCCTGGACCGGCCGGGATCTGATGTGGAAGTGAGCGTGCACACTGTGTGCAGTGCAGCTGTGTGACTTGGGGCAGTTGCCTAACCTTGGTGCCTTCGTGACCACACGTGTAAGTGAGGTGACTGATGGGCACCACCGCACAGGGCTGCTGTGCGAAACGAGTCAACTGTGTGAGAGGGACAATCAGGTTGTGGGAATCCTACTGTGTGAAGGACTCCTTGAGGGAATTTCTTCCTAAACAGGTGAAGCTTTTTGATTCTGTATGTGGTGTATTAGACGTGAACTTAGAAGTGCTGAAGGAAAATTTAATGTAGGTTTTCTACATTGATTTTGATCATCTGCTTTGATGAATTCTACTTTAATTTACATCATTAAGTATTTTAATTATAAAATAATACAGAAAAATATTTTAACCATGTTTCTTTCATCTGGGAGATTTAGTTATCGACAAAGAAGTGTTTGAGAAAGTGTATCGTGTTTAATGTGTTCAGTAGTAATTGGGATTCACCTGGCTCCAGGGAGACAGGGTCAGTGTTGGTGTTCCCAGGAGACCTGCAGGGGGTTGTGTTGTGTGGCCCAGGTTCACCCAGGCGGCGCCCATTCTATCCAGCGTTGCAGCCAGCCACACTGCCGTCCGTTCTTTTCATCCCAGTTAGCTGCTTACTGAATGCCACCAGCAGCGCTGGGGAGATGGCCCTCCTGTCGTGTGACTCCACCATGGCCAGTCAACACCAGAGCAGCTGTGGCAGACGTGCGCCTGCAACAGGACGTGCAGCTCCCAGGCTTTCTCCCTGACAGCCCCTGTGCAGGCCGGGGGCCTGCTTTACACAGCCTTCTCCCTGTCACTCGTGATCCGTCGTGTACATCTGTGCTTGCCGGTGTTGTTGGGACGCAGTGAAGAGCTGCGCCTGCTGAGAGCAGTGGCCTGGGTCACTGAGCTTTAGGGTTTTAGGGGCAGAGAAGGTCGTCAGGCTGGACTTGACGGGCCCCTGCAGTGTACCTGAACTGAAAGAGTTTTCAGAGCTTCAGTCTCAGACGGTCACAACCCAGCCACTGAGTAGCTTTGTGTTCCTGGGATATGGTGACTTTATTTTAGACTTTGCACCTGCTAATGGAGCTAGGACTGTGCGCCTCTAAGAGTTGTGGTGGAATGAAATTAAATGAGACAGTGTGTGTTCATGCCTTGCATGTAGAGCCACTCAGTAAGTGGCAATTTCAATTATCTGTGATGAATGTTGGTACTGGCTAGACTGTTAATCTCAGAGCTAGGTTTCATGTGTCAGTTTTAAGGAAAAATGAATTTTGCAGCCATGTGTAAAAATTTTGCTTATTAGTGTCTTTGCATTTGGGGGCAGTAATGTCCCATATTTTTCAATAGAGAAAGACATCTGTCTTGAGTATGCATACATGTGCATGTGTATGGCCATGTATCATACATGCAGTTAAAAACTCCTTTCATAAAAGATGGTAACTGAGTACTTTCATATTTGCAAACATCACACATTTTACTTGTTTTTCAAAATAGCACATGCATGTGCCAGTAAGCAGAGGCAGAGATGCAGATATCGAGAACAGTCGGCATTTATAAAATGTGTCCATGTGAATTGCTTCTGTGCTGGATTTGTAACTGTGGCTTGGGCAATTAATTTTGACTAGTGTGCTTTGGCACTGCATCTTTCTTTTGGTCAGTTGTTGGATAAGAGTCTTCTGACAAACCTATTTTGTTCTCATATTTGTAAATAAAGACATGTAATTGAAGTTACAGCATCCATACAGTAAAGTACATAAATCTTACATAGCCTGGCCCAGGTTTTCTGCCCCCTTCCGAATCCATGTTGGAAGGCTATCAACTCCCAGTAGCTTCCCTTCTGGCCCCTTGTAGTTGGTGCCCCCGGAAAGGAAACCTGAGTTGATTTCTGTCACCACGACAAATCACAGTTAAAATATAAACAAATAGGTTATCATACTCTGAATGCTCTTAATTTTCAATCTGAAATACATTTATCTTAGCACACTACTAATTTGGATTTTATAAAGAAGATATATGTTATATTTTGTCATTCTTGATTTCCTTAGGATCTTTTTTTAAGTCTCCAATATTTGGTTACTTTTAAGGTCTCTAACTAATTAGGGATCTTAGAAATTAAGTACACAGTATGGCAAAAACTTTTACTACCCGGTGGAAATAACTTTGTAGGACTCTAATCGAACATACATGAAGTTACAGAAAAAAATAGCCAACTCTAGGAATGCTGACTTTGCTTTTGAGCCAGACGTTCTGGGTTTGCAGCCAAAAGAACTTAGTTAAGGTAGGTGTCTTTTATGTCTTATTGACATAAGTGAAGAAATAATTGTGACAGGAACAGATGTCACTAAGGAAGTGACATGGCAAAAATTTTATGTTAGAGAAACTCTCGGGTGTTTCATGACATTGAAATTACAAAGAATAAAATGTAGAAGGAAAGTGACCCAAACTTGGGAAGGCATGTGACATTTGTCCAGGCACTGAAAAGATGCTCACTGTATCTCTAATAGTGCAAAGGGGGAGGCCAGCATTGTCCACATAGCTTCTGGTTGTCATTTTCTGTCCCACACTTCCAGGTGAAGGGAGAAGCACTGCTGCGTACGTTAGCTGAACATACACTCTATCACTTGTCTGTTGCTCTAAACAAGACATCTGACGCGCAATGGCTTCAGATGACGCGAGTTTTTTGTTCTGTTCAGGTCTGCAGTCTGGGCAGGACTCAGCAGGGCCGGCTCATCTCTTCTGTGTGGTGTTGTCTGCAGCACCACAGCTGGGAGCCCGGGGGTCTTTCAAGGTGTGGCTCTGTCTCAGTTTTCCAGAGGTGATGCTGGCCATCAGTGGGAAGCTCAGCTGGAGCTGTGGTTCTTGGAGCTCTGATCTTGGGTTGCTGGAACTTCTGTCTAGTGTGGTGGTAGAATTTGTGAGTGAGCATCCCAAGGGCACCATAGGAACCTCAATTCCTTCTTTCCTTTTTTTTTGGTGTTGCCTTTAATGACCTATCTTAGGGTGTATCTTAGCCTAGTCTTGAGCCAGTTAAAGTTTGAGGGGGAGGAACATAGACTGTGCCTCTTGAAAGAGGTGTCACAGTCACATTGGAAGAAGAGCACTGGGAAAGGGGCGAGTTTGAAAATATAAACTGTAACACACTGACATTATAATACCAAGTTCCAATCAGTCCAGGCACTCAGTTGTGTCCAACTCTTTGTGACCCCGTATACTGCAGCACACCAGGCTTCCCTGTCCATCACCAACTCCCAGAGCCTGCTTAAACTCATTCCATTGAGTCGGTGATGCCATCCAACCATCTCATCCTCTGTCATCCCTTTCTCCTGCCTTCAATCTTTCCCAGCATCAGCGTCTTTTCCAATGAGTCAGTTCTTCACATTAGGTGGCCAGAGTATTGGAGTTTCATATATATCCTTCCATGTTACAATATCAAACGTTTAAATAATGTTAGCTTCTCTGTCTAGTAAAATCACTGTGGGACATTTAGGATACTCAGGTTAGTCATTTTATGAGAAAATAAACCCAAATCATGGGTGAAAGAACAAAATTAAGGAGAAAACTTTCACACTTGTCTAGGTTGTTTAAGAATTTACTTTAGGGTTATTATCAAATTCTTAAAACTCTTCAAACTAGTTGATGTCATTAATTTAAAAAAAATTTAGCTGTAGCAATTTGCATTCTTCGCTTCTCATAGTTTGGCAAGCATCTCCAGTTTTATTAAAGGGCCAGCTCATCACAAGCTTACTGAGATTACTCTCTTGGTGGGATCTTAGTAGGTACAGTGAGTATAAGCAAGGCAGCTCTGGAGTAAGATTCTTGTTGTGGTCCTCGTACTTTTCTTCCTTTTTCTTATGCTGTCTTACGGAGCATTAATATTGGATTGTGCAGTGAGCCTTGGGGTCAGTGCCAAGGCTTATCAGCTCCTGTGTCCTCACACTTACCTGCCTTGGGATTGTCTTGCTTCTCCCAAGAAAAAAGTTAGTGTGCGAGTGAAAGGGAGTCCTGAAGCTGGAAGGTCGGCAGCTGCCACTGACAGTTTGTCCGCTTTCCCATTTCCTAGTCCAGTGGGCGCTGGCCTCTTGCTGCCTCAGGCAGCCTGGTGCCTGAGCGGGGACTCGACTGGCGGTGGCCCACAGACTGGGGCTCTGCTGGGATTGTCCACAGTGTAGGACCAAGTAAGGGCAGAATCTGGCACAGGCGTCTGGAAACCATAGCAGCTTGATGGTAGTTTTATGTTCATTGACTCTAATGATAGAAGTTTTGTGCTTGGCTTTTGTATGTCTTCTATTTCTAAATTTCATTTTTCTAGAAATTCCTCCCCATTATATTTTACAAAGTATTGTTTGTGATAGGTTGGAAATGAAAACAAAGCTGATCATTTACCACTGACGGTTTGAAGAACAGGGGTCTAAATTACACAAGTAAGCCAACTTTAAAAACCTTTTCATTTCCTCCTGTTTGATAGTTTTTTGAAAAAGATATTCTATAGGGTATATAAGTAGCAAGTGCCTGTAACTGGTTAATCTTGAAAAGGTCTAAAAAATGCAGCCAGCCACAGATTGCAGAGGGCTGCAGCTACAAACTCCAGTTGGAGCCCACCTCTCTGGTGAAGGAGGGCGAAGGCAGACAGAGAGTTGGCAGCCCCAGTTGTACGTCTTCAGCCATGGGCCAAAACCAAGTAGAGAACCACACAAACAGCAGAGAATTCTCTTAATTGTTTGAAAGCAAAGGAGTCAGTATAGCAGAGAGCAGCACTTAAGACTTCTCTTTCCGTAGTGGATACCGTCCCACAGACTGACCAACCCACATGCCAGGCTCTCTGAATCCTCAGTCCTGCAGAAAGACAGATACGAACACCACCACTAAGGGTGGGTGGTGGGTGGGTGGTGGTTAACAGACTTGCACATGGAACTGTCCAGAAAGGTCAAGGAAGGCTTGATAAGGTGGGGGTGTTGGCCAGTTTGAGAGTTCATAGCACAAATGGAATTTTGACAAGCAAGTCAAAGCTCAGATTGATAAAGCAGAACCACATTCTGTCATGGAAAGCAGCTTCTCTTATGGTGACACCACAATGCTTTATCCTCTACAGAAGTTTAGACCTACTTTTTAGAGGTTTAGGAAGGATTTTGCCATTGAGTTTTGGCCACAGGGATATCTGGATTGTTCATTGTTTCTGGTTTAGCACCTCCCTGACACGCTCCCTGTCACGCATCTTGCTGACCCGGGAGCAGCGTAGAGTAAGGATGCCATCTCTCATGCAGGGAAAGTCCACGTGTAACTTGTGCTCAGCCCCCTGTGTGAGGGTTCCTCTGTATCTGCAGTTCTACTTCTCGGGATTCAGCAACCAGGGATTGTGTAGGTCTGAATATTTATTTACCATTGAAAAAGATCTGCATAAAAGTGGACCTGGGCGGTTCAAACTTGCCTTATTAAAGGGTCAGCTGTAGTGATTTTTTATCACTAGTGTATCATTTCTTCTGACCAGTCCAAAGATGGAATGTTTCTTTTCAGGAAGCAATTGATACTATATTTATTCATCCTTACTGTCTAGTTTGGGGAGCAAAAGAGATCACTAAAATAAAAGATTTTGAAACTAGGCAGTAAAATTAACACATTTTGCTTTCCTATGAGATGTTTCTGACAAATTTAGAGTCTGTGATTTAAAGGGGGTGGTGATGTTGTTACACCGTTTATAGATAACAGCAAGTTTTGAACAGAGGTGAAATAGGGTTTCCAAACTTGTAGTAATTTGTTTAACAAATATTTATTATGCTGCTGGGAATCAGGTGCTGCTCTGGGTGGAGGTGGTGGGGGTGGTGGAAAACAGTGATTATCCGGGTTCAAGACTCAGGTCTCCTCAGGTTCACCTACATACAACACATCATAGGGAGAGAACAAAAAACAGTGTTGTTATGTTAGTGTATCAGTACAATACGTTCTAACCAGTAGATTTCAAAGATTGTACACTGATAAAACTTATTTTCTTTTCCAGAATATGACAGATACCTAGCATCTAGCAAAAGAATGGCTGCTGCTTACCTTGACCCAAACTTGAATCACACGCCGAGTTCAAGTACCAAGACTCACCTGGGAACTGGTGTGGAGCGTTCTCCTGGGGCCATGGAGCGAGTATTAAAGGTCTTTCATTATTTTGAAAGCAACAGTGAGCCAACCACTTGGGCCAGTATTATCAGGCATGGAGATGCAACCGACGTCAGGGTGAGTTATGTTTTCCTGGGATACACCCTCAGTGTGTGTTTAGGTTAAATGTTAATGGCACACACCGAAAAGGCAGGGTAATAATTGTTATTCCAATATATCAGCGATGCTAGCTTTTCTCTGTAGTACTTACTGAGTTAATATGTGACTGACTAGAGTTTTAATTTTGTAAAATTTCTTAGAAAAATAACTGCATCATATGTAATGCCATTGACTTGTTTTTCTTTCCTGTGTTTTAGAAAAAAATTCTTGAATTACATAGGAAACAAAAACAATTAAAATTCTGTGGAAATAAATTGTTTTCTAGAAAGTGTAATTTTCAATCTCTTTACAGGATTCCAGACAGGACAGATTCTTAAAAAACAAATGTCTCCTGTATACACACACCCGATGAGGTTCTGGGGATGTGAAAGATCCTGCCTGGATAGCCTCCAGTCTGTTGTGGGTGGGGTCCCAGGGGCCTTAACGTCAGCCTGGTGCAGACGGCACTTCTCCGGGCCCAAGTGGCCGGGCCCGCAGGGTATCACTGCACGGGCACGTGGGAGTTGCTGGACGGGGCTTCCTCCGGGCGCTGGTGAGAGTAGGTGGTGAAGAGCTGTGATGGCAGCACTGTGTAGGCAGAGGGGCCTGAGAGGAAGGGGTGAGCACCAGAATCTCGGAAAACCGAGTTCGGAATATAAGCTGTCAGGATGTTTATTTGATCCAGTGTTGAGGAAGCCCCTCCTCCCTGCTGCTCCTCTGCTTAGTCCATATTCATCTTTAAGGAGGACAAGCGCCCAGTGAGGAGGACCATCAGATATACTTCCCTTTTATTATAACGAGATTAATTTACTACTTGTTAACTTACATGCCTTAACTATTTTTAAGCACAACAAAGGAAGTGGTAGAACTTAGACTTAAGGCTATATATTACATATAAATTATATGTAATATTGTTGCCTCTGTGGTACTGTAATACTGACTATTCAAATGGATTATTAAAAGGAGAGTCATTCACTTAGGATTGAAATATGCATTAGTATCTATCCATGTGCTGTACTTGAAATAGTCTCTTTTCACAAACTTTTTATGACACTTGCTGACTTTTTCTAGTTTATCTATAGCTCTGTTTCATATTTAACCTTATAAATGCCATCTCTGGAGAGGAAACCTTGTAAATGTAATGTTTATGGGAAGGCTGTTAGGGCATTTGCAGTTGTATAAATTTCAGATACAAGAGAGGAAATTCTTTAAACCATTGCATCAACCTTAATAGAGTTTAGAGTATTTGTGCAGGAGAGGAGGCTTTCAAAGATTATGAATTTCCCAAGACATTTAGGAGATGTTAAGAGTTTCTTTTATCAGGAGTTTCACTTTGAGAAGGCTCCGTGACAGATGTGCTGTGGTTTTAATAAACGTGCTGCACATGAGAGGATTCACACCCTGGAAAGAACCAGTGATCACTGGGCACATGTCAGCCTTTAGCCAGTGTTAGAACCTTACCAGCATCAAAACATTCGTATTGTGAAGAAAAATTTAAATCCGATAGAAACATGTAAGTTATGAGAACACATTTCTCAGACTTCTATGAAGATCAATATTAGCAAATCTGTGAGGCCAAAGAGCAAGTTGTTCTACTTCACAGTAATGATCAGTGTTTAGGATTTAGCAAGTCTTAGCAGTTGGTGATTGATTTTCACCATAAGGCAGAGAGACCTCGATTGGCATGGATTGACCCCAGCCCTCCCCGGGAATAGCATGAAATCCACATGACACTGGATCAGTGTGATGGCAGGTGGGAATTACTCATAACCCACTTTCATCTAGTGCTGTAACATCTGAAAATGCAGGATTTTCATGTAAATTAAGATGGATCTAAAGGCCAACCATTTTCTGAAAGGAGATAGCTTATCGTTATCTAGAGTTGCTTAGTAATTAGCCTGAGTCTCAGACCCTGTTGCTGCACTGCCCGATGTAGCTGTATGCCACTACTGAATACTTGAGTGTAGCTAGTCTGACTTGATGTTTTCTAAGTGCATTGGAAAGGACCGAAGCTGAAACTGCAATACTTTGGCCACCTGATGCGAAGAGCCGACTCAGTAGAAAAAGACCATGAAACTGGGAAAGATTGAAGGCAGGAGGAGAAGGGGGCGGCGGAGGATGAGATGGTTAGATAGTATCACTGACTCAATGGACATGAATTTGTGCAAACTTTAGGAGCTAGTGAAGGACGGGGAGCCTGGTGTGCTGCAGTCCAAGGGGTGACAGAGAGTTGGACACAACTTAGCGACTGAACAGCAACAACAAAGTAAAAATCAACCCTAGATTTCAGAGATTTAGTTTGAAAAAGGAATGTAAAATATCTCATTAATAATCTGTTAGTTTTGTTCTTGGCATACTAGGTTAAAGGAAATTATCATTAAAATTAAATTCGCTTGTAACTTTTTACAGTTTTTTAACGTGGCCATTAGAAATTTTTAAACGGTGTACATGGTCTGCTTTATGTCCCTGCTGGACAGCTGTGCTCTGTAGAAAGTAGTTTTCTGAGAGGCTGCTTGGCTCAAGAGAACCAAAACCTTTGCAGATTCCTTTTTACCAGGAAAACTCAGAATTCTTGTTATAATTCATCACAGAGGTTTTCATTTCTTTAATTAACAAATTTTACTCCTATTACATGTTATGTGCTAAGTACACACTGATAGCATAGTGGTTGTTGACAGGGTTCACAGGCCTCTGCTGTGAATAGCTGGAGCGTATAGAGCAGCTGCAGTAGGAGAACTGTGCTCATTGAAGGGCTCTGGACATCGCAGGCCTGGGCCTCGTGGCCTTGACACTCCTGGCCGTCACCAGCCACGTGTGCAGTGCCTGGGTGTGAGGAGGTGGGATCTGTGAGATGGGCACACGAGCATGCTCCGTCTCCATAACCAGCCTCGCCCTGTGGCCACATGCCACCAACATCAGGTGCAAGTTGTAAATCTAGTCATGATTCCTCAACAGGGGTACAGGCTCCTGTGTCCTGCCTGTAATCAGCAGCTCTTGGCCACAGACATCACTTCTCTTGACCGTAGGCTAGTGTCAGCGCCATGTTCCAAGCAGCTCTGGAGATAAGTTTGGGGTCAGTGCAGAAGAGCCAAGGTTAGTGTATGGAGAAGATCCAGATTCTACCGGAGAAGTCTCCTGCTTAGGAAGAAGGGCGGTGTTTACATCAGACTGTTGTCAGCGATGCCAGATGCAGGGTAACACTGAAGCAGGGTTTCAGAAGCCCTGGGGGAAACACCTTGTGTCTCTGAAGTCTAAACCACATACATTGTCAGCCACCAACAAGTGGGATCAAGGTGTCTGTAAGAGCAATAAGGACGTGGAAAGTTCATTCTGTAGGCTGTCTTTGAAAAGTAAATGACATATTGGAGCGCGAAGAGATGTGGACCTGGAAGGAAGTCCTGTAGTGAATGCCAGAGGCTGGCCCAGGCCCCACCTGCCAGCCCCTTCTGGCCTCTCGGTCTTTGTAAGTCCCTAAAGCCGTGGCTGTGGTTGCATCCCACGCTCTGCTTAGTCCACACGGCACCCCGTTCTGGCTGGTCTCATCTTCAGTTGAAGACGTGATGCTCCCACACTGTATTTCTGCCTCTCTTCTCTGTTTTGTTCCTTGAGAAGAGCCATGCAGTGCTTCAGATGAAGGGTTTCCCCTTCTTTTAGGTAGGTAGGCCTCTTGTTGTATCTTTCTCGCAGTGTGCTTTTGCTCACACCCAGCGTCCAGTATGTTAGCTTGTCCTGTCTATGTTGTCTTTATACATACTTGGAACCCACACTTCCCAGGGCCTCTCCTGCACACCTTTCTCAGACCCCTGGGTCTCCTGACTGATGCTTGCCTTCCCTGTTGTCCCTGTCCTGTCTGTTCACAGCCCGGCCACCTGAGCCGGACACGAGAGCCAGAGCGCATCACTCCCCATTCGGAGCCTTCCGTACCTTCCTCTCTGGAGTGAGCACGCCAGCCCTACAGGAGCTCCCGCCTGCTCCTCTCCCACTGTGCCTTGTGGCCTTCTGTCCTGGCACCACCCCCTTTACGTCCTGCTTCCTGTCTCTTTCTCTCATGTGCCCGTCTTCTCATCAGTAATCTGCTCTAAAGCCCCAGGAGCTTCCCATTCTTCAGGGACCCCCAGGGACCTACGGGATTGGCTCCTTGTCACCTGTCCTGGACCTTCCAGAACACAGCACATCCTTGCGATGCCTTGTGTTAGTTCAGTGACAGCCACTTCAGACTTGTGGTCTGCACAGCGGACAGTCACACACTTGTATTAGTTAAGTCCCTGAGTTTGTGGCCATTTGTTATGGCAGCAACGAGGAACCAAAGGTGACTGTAGATCATGAAAACAGAAGTGCCTGCTTTGTCCTGAGGACTGTTAGGAGGGCCTTGCATCTGCTGCTGGACCAAGAGCAGGGCTGGATTTCTGCATCTTGTTTTGGTAACTGAGTGATGATAGGTTCCGACCTGTACAGGTGTGCTTAGAGAAGATGGTAGGAACCTGTTGTTTTCCTGAATGTGAAGAGCATCTGAAGGAGAGCGCACTGAGAACAGTGACCCCTGAACATAATAAAAGACACGTCATCCTGATGAGTCTACTTGGCTGTTCATAGAAATGATGAGATGGACAGTGTTGAGAATTATGCTCATGGCCTCAGATATCTCCTCTAATAAACAGTGAAGTGCTGCCAGTGATGCGTGAGGAGATGGCTGAGTGCATCAGATGTCCCTCTTCTCTTGTCCCCTGCCTCACCTGCTTCACAGACGGGTTCTCTTGCTGTATTGTTCACGGTCACGTCCTTCTCCTGCTCAGCTCTTGACTTCCAAGGGTCAGGCTCACGTCCTGCCATGGTTGCATCGCTGCCACCAGACCAGGTCACCTGGCTCTCTAGGTGATCACTGAATGATAGGGCAGGGGCACATCATGAGTAAATGGGCGTGATGGACAGCTGCACAAGTGCTCTCCACCCAAGGAAGGAGAAGGTCACTTCCTTTCAGAGCACTGTCTAGAAGATAAGTGGCCACACTGAACCAAGCAGATCATAACAGGAACTTCCAGAAAAAGCTGAATGACAGCTTCATATCACTAGTTAGTAACCATGGAAATTAAAATTTTAACAACCCCCCCCCATCTTGGTCCATCATATTGATAAACTTTTTCTTTTTTTTTTAATTTTCAGTGTTCTCTTTTCTCTCTCTCAGTGTTATTTGTAATAAGAAGCAGACACTGTTTAGGCTAGATTCATAATACAATACACTTATAGAATTACAGAAAAGTCTCCATATATGATTTAAAGGAGTATAATTCCTTATATATATAAATGGAAATGATTAAAAGCCACAGGACCTAGCAAAGATGTTCACTGTTGTAAAAGAAAAAAAATAAAAGAAGGGAAATTTTACAGAATATGTTTGAAGGAAATGGTTGTTAAATAATAATGCTGTTTTCTGATTGTGCAGTACCAAATTCAGTCCACTTACTGAAATGGTTAGAGCTTCAGGTACCACTGCCATTGGTTCCTACCTTCTGTCTCCAGTTTCCAAGACTCATAAGGATGGATACTGTGTCTGCCTTCCTCAGAATCCCAAATCTGCAAGAATGTTCAGACCAAGTAGCTATCAATGAATACTTATTAAATAAGTGAGTGACTAGAAATGCCCTAATTTAGCCTATTTAATAAGAGTATACTGATCCTACCCTGTGATTAATCAATTAACATACTTTACTGAACTCCAGACCCATATAACCAAGTGCTTACTGGGCATTTCTACTTGGATATTCTAAAAAGCTGAATCTAAAATCCATCGAAATGTACTTGTCATTTTGCCGTCCTGTTTCCAAACCGCTTTCACGTGAGTTTGTGTTTCAGTGAATGACATAAACATCTACTTAGCTATGTGAGGCAGAATGCATTAATCTTTTTTTAATCCTCATATTGGATATCTTCTCAAGGTCACCAAATCTTGGTTATTCTACCTACAAAATATTTTTAAAGTACATTTATTTCTGTCCGTTTTTGTGTCTAGTCCCCTTATTCAAACCACTTCTTTTTCCCCTTAAAATACTGTAATTATTTTTATTAGATGTCCTTAACTTTTATTTTTTAGCTATTTATCCTCTCTAGAGCCAAAGTGATTTTTCTAAAATGTGTACCTGGGCATTTCTTTTTCCTCTTGCTTCTCTGGCAGAATCTATTTCTTTTCTCATCTCTACACTTCACCCTTGCCTTCCTGAATTTCTTTTTCTTTTTTTATCGAAGGATAATTGCTTTACAGAATTTTCCTGTTTTCTGTCAAACTCGATGTGAATCAGCCATCGGTATACATATATCCCCTCCCTTTTGAACCTCTTTCCTATCTCCCTCCCCATCCCACCCCTCTAGGTTGATACAGAGAGCCCCTGTTTGAGTTTCCCAAGCCATACAGCAAATTCCCCTCAGCTGTCGATTTTACATATGGTAATATAAGTTTCCATGTTATTCTTTCCATACATCTCACTCTCTCCTCCTCTCCTTCCATGTCTGTAAGTCTATTCTCTATGGCTGTATCTCCATTGCTAGCTATCAATGAATACTTATTAAATAAGTGAGTGACTAGAAATGCCCTAATTTAGCCTATTTAATAAGAGTATACTGATCCTACCCTGTGATTAATCAATTAACATACTTTACTGAACTCCAGACCCATATAACCAAGTGCTTACTGGGCATTTCTACTTGGATATTCTAAAAAGCTGAATCTAAAATCCATCGAAATGTACTTGTCATTTTGCCGTCCTGTTTCCAAACCGCTTTCACGTGAGTTTGTGTTTCAGTGAATGACATAAACATCTACTTAGCTATGTGAGGCAGAATGCATTAATCTTTTTTTAATCCTCATATTGGATATCTTCTCAAGGTCACCAAATCTTGGTTATTCTACCTACAAAATATTTTTAAAGTACATTTATTTCTGTCCGTTTTTGTGTCTAGTCCCCTTATTCAAACCACTTCTTTTTCCCCTTAAAATACTGTAATTATTTTTATTAGATGTCCTTAACTTTTATTTTTTAGCTATTTATCCTCTCTAGAGCCAAAGTGATTTTTCTAAAATGTGTACCTGGGCATTTCTTTTTCCTCTTGCTTCTCTGGCAGAATCTATTTCTTTTCTCATCTCTACACTTCACCCTTGCCTTCCTGAATTTCTTTTTCTTTTTTTATCGAAGGATAATTGCTTTACAGAATTTTCCTGTTTTCTGTCAAAGCTCGATGTGAATCAGCCATCGGTATACATATATCCCCTCCCTTTTGAACCTCTTTCCTATCTCCCTCCCCATCCCACCCCTCTAGGTTGATACAGAGAGCCCCTGTTTGAGTTTCCCAAGCCATACAGCAAATTCCCCTCAGCTGTCGATTTTACATATGGTAATATAAGTTTCCATGTTATTCTTTCCATACATCTCACTCTCTCCTCCTCTCCTTCCATGTCTGTAAGTCTATTCTCTATGGCTGTATCTCCATTGCTGTATCTCCCTGTAGATAAATTCTTCAGTACCATTTTTCTAGATTCTGTATATGTGTGTTAGAAAATGATATTTATCTTTCTCTTTCTGACTCACTTCACTCTGTATAATAGGTTCTAGATTCATCTACCTCATCAGAACTGACTCAAATGCATTCCTTTTTATATGACCCACTTTGTAGAGTAACAGAAATAAAAACAAAAGTAAACAAGTGGGACTTGACTAAACTTAAAAGCTTTTGCCCAGCAAAGGAAACTATAAGCAAGGTGAAAAGACAACCCTCAGAATGGGAGAAAATAATAGCAAATGAAACAACTGACAAAGGATTAATTTTCAAAATGCATATATAACTCAATGCTAGAAAACAGCCCAATCGAAAAGTGGGAAAAAGACCTAAACAGACATTTCTCCAAGGAAGATCTACGGATGACTAACAAACACATGAAAAGATGCTCAACATCATTCATTATTAGAGAAAGGCAAAGCAAAACTACATTGAGATATCACCTCACACCACTCAGAATGGCCATCATCAAAAAGTCTACAAGCAATAAAATGCTGGAGAGGGTGTAGAGAAAAGGGAACGCTCTTGCACTGTTGGTGGAAATGTAAATTAATACAGCCACTATGGAAGATGGTATGGAGATTCCTTAAAAAACTAGGAATAAAACCACCATATGACCCAGTAATCCCACTCCTAGGCATATACCCTGAGGAAACCAAAATGGAAAAAGACACATGTATCCCATTATTCATTGCAGCACCATTTACAAAAGCTAGAACATGGAAGCAACCTAGATATCCATTGACAGATGAATTGATAAACATTTTAAGATCCAGAGTTGGTGTAAGATGAAGGACAGTCTGTAATGTTGTCAGTTGCAGTTGGTATAGTTTTGTTGGTGTGCAGTTTGGCTGTACTTATCAAAATGTAACACTGTCAGTAGCTCTTGACCCCGCACATCTGTTTCTAAGCATTGCTTGTACATGTGTGACGACAGCTGGAAGGGTGCTTGTGGCAGGATTACCTGCACTTCCATCCCCATTTTGCCCCAAAACAGGGAAGCTAAAATAAAAATAACCGCCCCCCTGCAGTAAAATGGCTGAATTGCTGTGTTCGTGATGAGATGTGAGCACCATGCAGACACTGGCTTCTTTTATTTTCAAATTTGGAAAGAACCCTTTCCTGTGAATATCTTAACATGAGAATTCAGTCAGGAAAACTTATGTGTTTCCAAGGCCTGGGCTGTGATATTAATGAGTAAGCAGAGGTTACAGAGTAGCTCAGTATTGTTTTGTGTATTGTAGAACTAGTTTATCATGAGCCTTTGAAGCCAGGATGAGAAATTTAATTTGGATCCCAGGAGTGGCATATTAAAAGCCCTCGTCCTGTCAGTGCTCTAGAGACAGTCCCTTTTCTAAAGATATGTATTCCAGAAATCATACACACGTATACTGATGTATACGTGTGTTTTGTGGATGTGGTAGTGTTTGAGTATTTAGTTCTCAAGTTGTTCAGTTATCCAGACTGAATAGTTGGTTCTCAGAATTACTTGTTACTGAGTACTTATGTGCATTCAGCATCAAATATTTAAGTACCTCCTATACTCACAGTCTTGGCTGCTGTCCCTATGGAATGAGAAGCGACATTTCTGAGAGTCCTGGAGAATGAGAAGTAGAACTGAAATCAATGTGGAAGCATGATGGAAAGTGAGAAGTGAAATGAAATGTCTGTGTTTATTGCTTTTTTTTTTTTTAGTGAGAGTGAGATTGCTAACTGTCGGATCAGGTTTAGGTACCAGATCCTACAGTCTGGGGACTCTGGTTATACAAACCCAGACTTAAAATTATTCTGGTGTCTTTTGACAGTGTGATCAAGTGAACTGACAGAAATACTGTCAGTTCCATTAAGACCTCAAGAGTAGGAAACTACTTTTCCCCCTAGTCAGCACCACATTTTTTGAACCAAATCCCTGTAATTTACACCGCTTCTCTGTAGGTGGGCTCCAGTGTGTGCCCACGAGTCAGAGACATGAGGGTGACCTGTGCGAGAGGTCATCAGGGCAGATACCCAGAGAAGGTGGGATTCCTCCTGGGGTGTCGACGGCAAGCACGAATGTAAGGAATGGTTTGCACCTGCCTTACCCCCTGTATCTGGGCATGGAGGGATTGCCCGACCAGGAGCACAGCAATAGGACGAGAGGTGCAGATGTGGTGCGGAGCCCTCGCAGGAGCAGGGCTGCTCTGGAGCTCTTGCCGCTGGGGGACATGGAATCGAGGGGGGATGGCCGGGTGACCAGAGTCTGTGCTCTCGGTAGTGAGCTGGCAGAGCAGCAGCAGGAGACAAAGGCGCTTTTGTGGGAGCTTGAAAGAGGCGCCAGCTCCTGTCCTTTGCAGTCCAGGGATTTGGATGTTGGCAAGGAGAGGCTGCACAAGTCGCCTTTCAGAGAATTAGCAGAAAAAGATGTCCCTTCCTGTAGGCAGAGCTCACATCCCAGAGCACAGGTTTGCAGGCGAGCTTGGGGCTGGATCTGGGATCTGTCCTCCCAGTTCCCCCAACGCCCCACAGGACGCCCTCTGGTAGTGTTCAGCCTGCACCTAATTCACAGCAGCCCTGTATCCAGAAGCCAGAGGGATGCTTTATCCCAGTCCCCCTTTGCTGGTGGCTCAGCTGGTAAAGAATCCGCCCGTGATGCTGGAGCCCCTGGTTCTATTGCTGGGTCGGGAAGATCCCCTGGAGAAGGGATAGGCTACCCACTCCAGTATTCTGACCTGGAGAATTCCTTGGAACATACAGTCCATGGAGTCGCAAGGAGTGGGATGCGATTTTCACTTTCGGTCCCCCTGCCTGAGTTCTGTAGGCTATAGATCCAGTGAGAGTTCATCTTCTGAAGCTGCGGATGGCTCTTCCAGCCGGGTCCGTTCTCTTCGTCTTCCCCCTGCCACTCCTGGGCTGCATACATAGCCTTGTGCTGGGGACTGAGGAGTCCACGAGGGTGGTTTGCAGGCATGGGAGCATGGCACACACCCTGCCCGTGGTGTGGACTCCCTGGGTCCCTGATAGTTTTGTATACAGGACACGTTGTTATTTATCTCTTCTTTGGGGTAGGGTTGGGAACACCCTTAATTGTTTATCAACAGCATTGTGTCACAGAAAAGAAATACTAGTGTGTGCAGAACTTTTACATTGTAAGTTATATGATAACTTCAGTTAATTGCTAATTGTTAGAAACCAGTGCTTTCTCTAGTAGACAGTACTGATTTTTCTTAATAGACATTTTCTTGTTAATATCTGCATCATTTAAGACAACTTATTAATGGCCTAAAAGATTGAGAAGAGTGCAGTGGACTATATGACTCACACGCCCTCATGGAAGGAAGGATGGCCTGTGGTTTCCATCGTATTCCCAAGTGGGTCTTCCCACGTGTGCTGCCCACTTACAGACGTGTACACACCACTGCCACACCTCTCAGAGCACCTTGCCACAGCTTGGGATAAATGCCACCTTCTTTAGGGAGCCTTCTCTGATGCCCTCCTTCAGAGGTTGCCCTCATCTCCTCTGAACTCATGGGTACACATGTTGGAAGCATTAGGTTGGGGGCTCTTGTGGATTGCTGTATACTAACCGGTAGAGAGCAGATGGTTAGGCCCAACTTGAGGTAGCTTTTTATATGTCATCAATATTATCGAAACATGACTTTAATTATGTATTCCTAAATGTGTGTTTTTTAAAGAAAAATGATACTAAGGTTGCAGCTTGTTCTCAGCAATACTGTTGGTTTGGGAAGTATAACCCTCCCCAGGTCTCGTTCTTAGGAAGCTCCCCAAGGGGTGGCCCATGTGGGTGGATGAGTTGGGGTGATGCAGTGGTGGAGCTACAGAAATCAGTAAAGAGGCAGTGCCTCTTCTTGTGGTTTTAAAAACACTTTTCTTTGTTCATAAAAATACTATTTGTGAAAAAAGATT
Source organism: Madoqua kirkii (assembly GCA_006408675.1). Lineage (NCBI taxonomy): Eukaryota > Metazoa > Chordata > Mammalia > Artiodactyla > Bovidae > Madoqua > Madoqua kirkii. The sequence continues at coordinate 16,834 of SJYC01017665.1, read as the reverse complement.
CCTAAGTAAAATTAAGTGATTTATTTAAATTGATATTCTTTTTACCAAAGATTTCTGATGATTAACTGAAAAAAATGAACATTGTATTAATTTCTAGCATGCAGTTTTTGTTTATAACAGTCATTTCTGTGGGGGTATGTTTTAGGGCATCATTCAGAAGATAGTGGACAGTCACAAAGTAAAGCACGTGGCCTGCTATGGATTTCGCCTGAGTCACCTGCGGTCAGAGGAGGTTCACTGGCTCCATTTGGATATGGGTGTCTCCAATGTGAGGGAGAAGTATGAACTTGCCCACCCACCAGAGGAGTGGAAGTAAGATTACAAACCTACTTTGGGGTGACTCGGACGTGATTTGTTTTTCATATTAGAAACACACATGAGAGGATGATTATGTTTAATTTTCTCACGGATGGTCACTGGGACTCTTGTACACATAGTGGTGGCCGGTACTTAAAGCAGCACTCCCTCCTGCACTTCAGTGTAGCCCGTCTCCGGGCACCCCTGGCGTGGGCTTGCTTGGGCCGTCTCATTGCTTTCGTTCTTCTGTGACGGTCTTTGGCCCTTCACCCCCTCTCGCTGCTCTATCCAGCCCCTGCTCTGAGCGCTTCCTGAGTCCTAGTGCTTTTACTTCCTGTGCTGCTGGCATCCTTTCGTGCCTGGAAGTGACCACACCTGATTACCATATTAATGTGCTACAGTGCTCACTCTGTCATGCCCAGTGATCGCAGCTCACCGAAAAGAGTCATGTCTGTGTGATGTTCACTTACAACATTGATGCTGGGAAGTGATCTCAGTGAAGTCGTACTGACTTTAATGAAACTAAAATCATTCAAGGTGAAATAAAGAAGTCCCTATAGTTGTCCTTTTTTGGGTCCTCTCCTAATAATTATTTTTCACTCTTCAGTAAACCATGGTGTTTGTAGGAAATTGTATACCTAAAACACTTACTGTTTGCGAGAAGTATAAGGGAGCTGTTCCACAGGAGCCCCTGTTTTTATAGACAATGCTGCAGAAATAAAGATGATTGTAGCACAAAGAGGGCATTCAAATGTTAGTTACTTTCACTTCTAGGATCTAAATAGATAAGATTAGACATTTAAAAAGAAAAACAAACATGTTTAGGTGAGTAAATCTTTAGTTGAATAAAAATACTATCCCAATTACAGCTTATCAGAAAAACATAATTTTCAAATTTGTCAAGTAGCTGGAAATGACCTAACAAAGTAGTTGGTAAGAATATAGTTTGGTTACTTTTCAACAATGGCTGAAAAAGATTTGACCTCCATCTATTTGGTCAGTTAATTAAGCAAACGTTTAAAAACTAAGAATAGCTAAAAGTTACCTGAACATATTTCTAGGTATTTTTAATTAAAACAATTCTGTTAACATTCTGAATTTATGAAACATGTCAGAGGCAGCCTTCATTTATAGCAATAGTCTTAGTCCTCAGTAAATTGTTGAAGGCACATCCTGGGGTCTCTAAACTTTGTTTTCATTCTTTTAAGCCAACTTACTTACCCTTAGTAATAAGGATGTAGGCACTGTTTTATTTAGTGGAGCCTGGATCCTCATAAGTAAGGAAGATTTGACCGACCCTCCTCGAATGAGGGGCGGTGAAGATGATGACACTGATGTGTTGTCACCATCGAGTGCTGTTAGGAGCCAGGCACTGTGCCAGCTGTGTGCTGTTTATAATTCATAAACTCTGTATTTCATTTACACAGACCCAAGGAGGTAAAGACTTGTTATCCTTATTTTGTAGATGAGACAGAGGCACAACAAAATGGATTTAAGTTGCATTCACATAGTTTGTAATACAGTTTCCATTTGGATTTAGCTATCTGACTTCACAGTGTGGGTTTTTAAAATCAACATGCCCATCTCCATGGGAATAATGTGATCTTTAAAACTGAAAGTATAGCTAGGCTTACGAGATGGGTGAAGGTGCATGGGTTGTTGGTAGAGGCGATGAAAGAAGAAAATGTGATCAGAGATACCAGTGATACATGTGTGATATCTTCAGGAGCGTGAAGATTAATACAAACTATTCTAACATTAGTGGGAATAGGAGACTATTAAAATAATGAAGCATACTTGAAAAAGAACAAAACAGAAGTTCTGGAAGTCATTGGATAGATAAAGCAGCAGATTAGACATAGCTGAACAATTAGTAAACAGGAAGATGGATCTGAGAAAACTTGCCCAAAACATAGCACAGAGATGAACAGATGGAAATTATGAAAGCAGATTTATGTAACGTGAAGAATGAGAAGGTCGACCCTTTTCTAACAGGAACTCTGAAGAAGAGAATAAAAAGAATGAGGAGGAGGAAATAATCTGAAGGGAAAATAGCTGAGAACTTTCTAGAATCAGTGAGTGACATGAGTCCTTAAATGTAGGATTAACAGAAAAATCTCAAATTGGGTACATCTAAATGCATACTTTGGCAGATTATAGCAAAATAGTGTTGCATAAAAGAAAATGAAAGGATCTTAAAAACAAGCAGAGAAAAATTAGACTTCTCACAGCATCATCAATGCCAAGAAAATGGTGGTATAATATGTTCAAAGTCGTGAGGAAATGTAACTGGCAGTCTATATTTGTTTGCATGGTTAAATTACCTCAAGAACAGGTATCAGTGAGCACTGGCTTCATGAAGGAAAACTAATGATAACAGATTTTTTTATACTAAAAAAAGTAGAGCTCAGTACTGGGTGCAGGTTGGAACAGGGGTGATAGAATAAGGCTTTGTCAGCTAAATATGAGGGTAACAGCTCCAACATTAGAATACAACTTAAACGGTCATTGGGCAAGTAGATACTAGAGAAATGTGGGATCAAAAAGAAGGATAGAAACAGAAGCAGCATGGGGAAGCGAGATGAATAGAAATCACAAGTGAGATACACAGATGCTAACAGTGGATGATTGTCAGAGGTTACTAGAGTGGATTAAAACATAAAATCAAGCTATCTGCTGTTCACAGGATGTATCCAAAACAGTGACGTTCAAACATTTTTCTTTGACTTGGAGGAAACCATGTGTTTTACCATGAGATCTAGCACACGTGTATCCCTGTATGTCTGTCTCAGAGCTGTTTATATGTCCCGGACCTACACATTTCACCAAACTATACTCAGCGTTATTATTTACATTGAGGTCTAACAGTTTTCTCGGCAATGTTCTGTTTTGTTCTACATTAGTAAAATGAATTAATAAATTAATAGTGAAAAGAATTTTCCTATCTAATGAGTCCTGACTTTCAATTTGAAAAACTCACATAAAACTTGAGTATAAATATACCGTGTAAATAATAACCAGGAAAAAAGATCAATATTATGCTGTTAACACTCTGTGAAATAAATTTTCAGTCAAAGAACTTTATTATGGATGTAGAGGGCAACCACGTAATAGTAGAATGCTCATTTCACCCATAGTTTAATAAGTATAGAAATAGATGTAGCTCTTAAACTTAAAAGTTCCTCAAAATATATAAAGCAGAACTAGTCTTAAAGGAATAGGACTTACCTTTCTAATAATTAAAGGGAAGAACACAAACAATAGTTAGTAAACAATAGTTTTTAAGTTATGTATTTAACTGTTTTCTCTAATGTAGAAATACAGGATCCTGCACATAACTGTATATTAAGCAACTTAAAAACATGTTTCTAAGTAATTATGGTTCAAAGGAAAAGGCCCAGCCTCCTGACGGCCTGGCTTTAATGGGCTCCTCCTCTTCACTGTCCATTCTGCCCTCTGCAGAACCTCCTGGCTACAGCCAGTCACGTAGTCCTGTCTAAGTACAGCTGCCCCCATTGTCTGTGGGTTCCCTGGTTCCACAGCCAGGGAACCAGGCTTCAACCAAGTACAGATCCAAAATTCTTGGTGTGAGGGTGGATTCCAAAGTTCCAAAAAGCAAAACTTGAACTTGCTGTGCCAGCAACTGGTTATATAGCATTTACATTGTACATTGCATTGTAAATAATCCTGATGTTCAAGTGTATGAGAGTTTGTGCAACGTTGTGCAGCTTTCATGTGCAGACTGTACCATTTTACACGAGCATTTCGGGATCTCGGTGTCTGTGGGGTTCTGGGACCAAGCCCCTGTGGATACCAAGCATGCTTTCTTCACTCAGCCTCCTGGATACCAGACTCTTTTCTGGTGAAGGTTTTCCTCCTGCTTTACTGACCATCACTGTCTTCTCCTGCTCACGTTGATATTTGGGGCTGCTCCACTGACCTCTTCCTAGCCTCCCTAGACCCGCCTTTGGCATTAAATTCACAATTTACTTGGATAAACTCAGGAAACCAGTGGACAGGTTACTACATTAACTCAGGAAAAAGTCACAGAAGATGATGGACTAGGAGAGTAGTACTTGGAAGAGCGAGAAGCAGCTATACTGAGATACGTTACAAGGTTGAGCTCAGAATTTGAGAACAAATCTTTTAAAATGTAAACATTCAAAGAAATGTGTAAACCATTCCCGCTCAGAAATTTCCAGGAGCTACCCCTCCACCCCCTCCCCCGGCCCCGACTCACTCCGAACTCACTCCAAGTTTGTGGTTACCTCTTGGTCTTTTCTCCACCTCCTGCTCCCCTACCTTCACTTAAGCAGCTCTGGTCTCTTTGAAGTTTCAGTCTTCATAGGTACTCAGGTTGGGGTCCCATTTGATGGTCTCTTCTCTGTTGCCTGCCTTGTTGTTGAACAGAATAGCTCTTGTCTCGTTTCTCTCTTTGCCTTTGTCTTTTCCAGCTTTCCACTTGCTCAGCCTTGGCCACACTGGCTCTTAAGCATGCCAAGCGGCTTGTCCCTAGTGCCTTTGAACTCGATGCTCAGCTGCTGCATATGCTGCTCTGCTGTTGCTGGCATGGCTTGGCCCTCCCCCTGTTAGGGCAGGTGTTCCACTGTTACCTCCTCCCCGGGCCTTCTTCAGCCTTTCTGTCTGCAGAGCCCCCTGCCTGCCTGGGACAGTCTTTCTCCCTCAGGGCCTCCACCGTATTCACTGCTCTACTGCTGGGTTCTGGTCATGCCTGGGATAAAGTAGGCACCCTGTAAAATACAGTTTAGGTGGAAGTAATCAGTGATAATGAAATTATCAGCTAGGAACCGAATAGTACTACTTAGTAACAGTCTTCTCATATTAGCTTGCTGCTTATTGGGTGTCAGACACTGTGGAGAGGCTTGATAACCTGCCCACGGTCACACAGCTTCAGTGGGTGGCAGAGTGGAAAGTGGCTTCACGCACCAGCTCTTTCTTCTCCCTGCCTGTGTTCGGTGTGTGACTACAGGAGACAGAACGTGGGAGATCTCCTCCCTCCGTCCATGAGGGCAGCTGCAGCTCTGGCTTCAGTTCTGAGCAGGACGTGGACACTGAAATGAAAGTGCCAGGACTCATCAGAATAATGTCGTCAGTTTCTACTCCTGTGAGGTTTTGTGAGCGTAGATTTTTATTTTTCACACTGTCTGCTGTAGCATCTATTCATATTGTTAAGTAAACCTGAGAGCTAATCTTGTTTAATTGAGTCTTTATTTCTTCAAATGCCTCTGTACACACGTACAGCACACATTTGGTAGTAACTGTCTCAGGCAGGGTGGCCCTACAGAGTTGTCACGACATGTCATTGGAGAAGGGAAGGGCTGGTTTCATACATGTCCTCATAGGAAGAGGAACAACAGAATTAGATCCTGCCTTGAGCAGTACACAGAAGTCCACCTGAGGTGGATCAAGTTTTTTTAAAAAGTTTAATGAGATACATAGTGAATGTGTCTCTAATGGGACATATAGTGAATGTGTCTTTGGCCCTAGAACAGGAAGATTTTCTTAGTAACCCAAAAATGTTCATTCTTAAAAGACGAGAATAGCAAATTTGCCCTTTATGAGATGAAAGCATTCTGTATATCAAAAGATGTATTTTTAGAAAGTGCAGAAAGGACAGTTCCTCAGTGTTCTGGTGGTTTAGCTGCTTTTACTGCTGAGGGTCTGGGTTCAGTCCTTGGTTGGGGAACTAAGATCCAACAAGTTATGAGGTATGGCCAAATGGAAAAATGCAGAAACACGTTGCAACTCGTGTAATTGACAGAAGATGGTGTCAGGAGTCTGCTGATAAATAATATAAGGATCATAAATTCCTCAACAAATGGGCAAGAAACATGAAGGTATTTTCATAAAAGGGTAGACAGGTTTGACCTGTCATCACAGGAAGACACCGTCAGCTTCCTTAGTGCTCGGGGAGGTATGAATCTGGACCAGTAGATGCCATCTACACTGTTTGATTGACAAAAAGTATTAATAAGTTGTCCAACAGTATTAATAGTGGGAAAGATTAAGGATCTGATGATGATACTGAAACACCAGTCTGGGTGCCCAACGCACTGTGAAGCCAAACAAACTGAAACGTCAAGAGTTTGGAGCAGAGGAAGGCGTATTGAGGGCGATGCAAGGAGCTGGGTGGCTCGAGCCTTTAAAATCCCAAGCTCTATGAGAGCTTTCAGCAAAGCTGTTTTCTAGGAAAGATGAGGGAGGGGTAGGGCTAGCTGTTGCAAACTGCTAGGGGTCAGAGCCTTTATTCCTGAGGTCAGATCATGGCCAGGTAACGATGCTCCTATGAGTCTCCACCTAACCAATGTTATTCTCTGTTCTGACAAGAAAGGGCCAGGTCCCCAGGCACAGCTTTCCCTCTCTGAGGTCCAGTTCTGGCTAAGAGGAGGTGAACCCAGCTGATGGCTCCCTCAGGGCCAGGCCCCCACACCTGCCCAGCTGTCATCACTGAGGGAGCCAGGTGCCCAGGACCCAAAGGGCCCTCAGGCTCCTCAGGCCACCCAGACAGGCAGGGAGGGGCAGGTCCTGCAGACTGCATGCTATGCAGGCTGCTGCTACCATTAGGTTGCGGAGGCAGGGATGGGGGAGAGGGTCGCTGCCACCTCAAGGCCTGGGCCCGGCCAGTGGGTGTCCTTGACGAGGGCTCTGGAACTCTTCAGGACACAGCCTGTGGCCTGCCTCTTGGGCCCCCTAGCTCAACATCTGGTGCTGACCAGTGGCTGAGCGGGACCCCTTGAGGTCTCTCACTGACCTTTGGTCGCCTGGGCAGGGCCCCGCTGAAGCACTGGCTGATGGCTGAGTGGGACCCCTTGAGGGCGCTCACTGACCTTTGGTCACCTGGGCAGGGGCTCGCTGAAGCACTGACCACTGGCTGAGTGGGACCCCTTGAGGTCTCTCACTGACCATTGGTCGCCTGGGCAGTGCCCCGCTGAAGCACTGCCGATGTCTGAGCAGGACCCCTTGAGGGCGCTCACTGACCGTTGGTCGCCTGGGCAGTGCCCTGCTGAAGCACTGGCTGATGGCTCAGCGGGACCCCTTGAGGGCACTCACTGACCTTTGGTCGCCTGGGCAGTGCCCTGCTGAAGCACTGGCTGATGGCTGAGCGGGACCCCTTGAGGGCGCTCACTGACCGTTGGTCGCCTGGGCAGTGCCCTGCTGAAGCACTGGCTGATGGCTGAGCGGGACCCCTTGAGGGCGCTCACTGACCTTTGGTCACCTGGGCAGGGGCTCGCTGAAGCACTGACCACTGGCTGAGTGGGACCCCTTGAGGTCTCTCACTGACCATTGGTCGCCTGGGCAGTGCCCCGCTGAAGCACTGCCGATGGCTGAGCAGGACCCCTTGAGGGCGCTCGCTGACCGTTGGTCGCCTGGGCAGTGCCCTGCTGAAGCACTGGCTGATGGCTCAGCGGGACCCCTTGAGGGCGCTCACTGACCGTTGGTCGCCTGGGCAGTGCCCTGCTGAAGCACTGGCTGATGGCTGAGCAGGACCCCTTGAGGGCACTCACTGACCTTTGGTCACCTGGGCAGGCCCCCGCTGAAGCACTGGCTGATGGCTGAGCAGGACCCCTTGAGGGCGCTCACTGACCTTTGGTCGCCTGGGCAGGGCCCTGCTGAAGCACTGGCCGATGGCTGAGCGGGGCCAGTGACCATTGCCTGCAAGCGGTGCAGAATAGCGTCAGGCACCACAGCTGCATGCTCAGGGCTGCGCATGGCTGCGCTCTTTACAGCTCAGGATCTTGCCTGCAGCTTAGCCTCTGCATGGCATGGCCTCGGTCCTGCTGTTCCACTTCAGGTTCTGTCCTTGAGAGACTTGCTTTTCTATACTAGGCTGGAGACGCGAGGACGTTTCATGGACTAGCCGGTGACAGAATAGTCACAGTGGAATGTTGCGCGAGTCAGAATGAGGAAAGCACCGAGACTTGGAACTCTGGATAAAACTTAGCCAGGTGGCAGTGTATGACAAAAGGCAGTCCTGGGGCAATGTTGTGGATGCAACCAAATACTGTTGAATTGCACACTTTAAAATGGCTGCAATGGGGGGAGTTAGGGATGCCATGTGGCTTGTGAGAGCTTAGTTCCCTGACGAGGTATTGAACCTGGACCCTGGCAGTGAAAGGCCCGAGTCCTAACCACTGGGCCGCCAGGGAATTCGCTGAAATGGTTGCTTTTTATGTGAATTTTACCTCAGTTAAAAAACAAAAAGTAAGTCCCAGAGGATGACATACAGCATCATATACAAGTAAAAAGCAAAATAAACATAAAAGAATATTGTTGGGAACACATGAGGTGGGTGAGACAATATGGGACCTGTAGATAGAGGGTCAGGAGGAGATGGTCAGTCCAGGGCTTCTGCGGGGACAGCGCCCAGCCTCCAGACTCGCGAGGGCCCTCAGGAGCCTGTGCAGACCCTCGGGTCTGCGGCAGAGCCCACAGCCCCTGCGCTGCACGTGCCCTGCTTCCTTCCCAGTCTGCTGGCCTGTGCCTGGGGTCCTAGGAGATCCCGGTTGAGTAGGTGGTGTTTGCTAGGCTCAGGAGTCAGCCGGAGAAGTTCGAATACAATGCCCTTCCTAGTTTGTCCTGTAGCCAAAAGTGCCATGCAGTTTTGAGAGCTTTACCCCAAGCAGATTTAAATTTAAAGTTTTGTACCTAGATAATTAAATTCTAGCCAGCTAAATTTTGGTGTTCTGAAAGCAATTAGACCGAGTGGTCTGACTTCTGAGCAGGTTAATCAGATAAACAGCCTGGTCCCTTTGGTGTGGGATTCAGGGCTTTGAGAGCCAGGCCTGAGAGGAGGCTCTGTTAGCCTTTGTGAGAGAACTGTGGGGCTTCTGCAGAGCTAGTGAAAAAGAAAGTCTTTTTCTTTGTTATCAGATGTGGTTCACATTCTCCTGTTCACAGCTGATGAACAGCTCCTTGATCTGCAGAGACATGATTCTTTTTTCAGACCTTTTGCAGGAGGAAAAAAAAAAGTCCTTTATTTAGAGGAAAGGTATCTTTTTTTCATAGATGACAAAAGAAGATGACTAATGATAGCTGAGGAAGTTTTAGATTGTATTTTGATAGTTTCCTATTTTATCTTGAAATGATATTATCTGTGCATATACCTTAATTTGAAAGGCTAGTTTTTCATTATGACACTGAATTCAACAAGAATTCTTTAGAATATTTAAATCAGTAAGACACTAAATAGAGGAACATTCTGACAAGTTTGGAAGTGACACCTTTTAAAAACAGGATGGACTTCCAAGTTTGCTGATTGATTAATTAAACGTTTACTAGATACATGTGCACCAGACACAGCACAAAAATGAACAGATTTCTGGCTGGTCTGTGGCTACAAAAAGCTGATGTTCGTTGACCAGGCTCGTTTAAAACTGGCTCTGGTAGGTATTTTGTTAACACAGCTATAGGACAGTCAGTCTTAAATTTGTGAGAATTTATTTTTATTCTCAGTGTGTTATCAAAAGTTGCAAAAACAGTACACAGAAATCCTGTGTACCCTTCAGCCCTCCTCCCCTAAATGTTAAAACCTTAGTTAAGTGCAGTTCAGTTATTGAAACTAGGACCTTAACGTTGCTGCCGTAGTACTAACTGATCCACAGATGTCTTCAGGGTTCAGGGTGTCGCTCTTCCAGCCTGCGATCCCCATTAGACATCGTGCACCTCTGTGTCCTGTTGCCATGGCTCTCCTCTGATCTGCGGCAGGTCCTCAGGCCGTCTCTCTGTCTGTCTTGACCTTGGCCCTTTTGAAGTGCACTGGCTGGTGGTTGTGCTGTGTTCTTCAGTTTGGGTTTGTTTAATGGTTCCCCCCCCGCCTCATGATTATATTGAGTTTAAGCATTTGAGGAAGAGCACCACAGTCAAGCTCTTGTTTTCACTTAGCATTTTATCAGTCAGTCCTTGATGATAAGATTCATTTTACTGGACTTCCCTGGTGGCTCAGAGGTTAAAGCTTCTGCCTGGAATGCAGGAGATGCGGGTTCGATCCCTGGGTCAGGAAGATCCTCTGGAGAAAGAGATGGCAACCCACTCCAGTACTCTTGGCTGGAGAATCCCATGGAGGGAGGAGCCTGGTAGGCTACAGTCCATGGGGTCACAAAGAGTCGGACACGACTGAGCGACTTCACTTTAACGTGGATCATTTGATTTAAGGTGGTGGCCAGGTTTCTCTACTAGAAGGTTCCCCCCACCCCTTGTAATTAAGTAATATCTTCTGAGGAAATACAGAGACCGCAGTTTCTCTCTCATTGTATTTTCGCCCACTCAACATCATTGATGATTTTTTTTTTGCAGTATTTATTAGTGTAATTTCTGCCAAATGGTGAATTTCTATTTCTGTCCTCCCTTCTAGGCTTTTAAAATGGGAAGTCTGTGTAAGAAGAGCTGCCCACACCCCACTGTTTGCAAGGGTCATCTTTGTAGTTTCCTGAAATTGTACTTGTGTTTATTTCCCTACACAGTCTGACTAGCTGAGCCTTCTCAGTATCAGGGTTATCTGAATATTCATCCAGCTCAACTTTCAAAAACATTTCCTACTCCTCCCCATCATTAGTTCATTTGTGAACTAATGGGTATCTTGGTGGACTTGTGGGTATCTTGGTGCTCACAGTTGGAGATAAGACTGAGGAAGTTAAGTGTTGGCAGCGTCAATGGTAATGTATTAACTTAGGCGACAGAGGATGACATGGTTGGATGGCATCACCAACTCAATGAACTTGAGTTTGAGCAAACTACAGGAGATAGTGAAGGACAGGGAAGCCTGGCATGCTGCAGTTCATGGGGTCGCAAAGAATCAGACACGACTTCAGTGACCGAACAGTAACAATTACTTAGAAGCAGAAGCAAAGGGTGGTCTTATCTGAGGCCTTTATAGTTAGCCCAGAAATCAGAAATCATGGAGTGGCCTAGAGCAGAGACGTGGAAATGTTTATCAGGACACAGCCAGGCTTTTAGAATAGTAGCGGAATTTTCACTATGAGGAAAATGGAGAGTTTCCTACAGGATAAGGGAGAGGGGATACCGGCGCGGCTAGGCCAGGACGCTGTGGATGCCAGGCGTGGGGTTTAAGGACTGGGCCGAGGTGACTGGACTGGAATGAACTGAGAGACTTGAGCGGAGCTCCAGTAGGGCTGTGAGGGAGGAAATGCAAGATTGTAGTGGATTGAAGGAGGGAACAGGAAACCCCATCACAATCTAGAGACCTTGCCCAACCCCACAAGCAAGACCCAACCCATGTACACTCCTCTCTGTTCTAAGCATAGGTGTCTTTTCTTGGGTTCATGCTGCCTCTGGGCCTTCAGGCGTGTTTCTGCTGAAGTGGAATCCCAGGGCTGCCTGTTACAGCTGTGGGACCTTGGCTATTACCAGATGTCCTCAATGTCTGGTCTCCCCCATCTAGGAAGATGGGGTGAACTGGGCACCTGGTCACTATTACCAGTCCCTTCCCGGCCTCCTTGTGGCCCTCTTTTCTGCTCTTCACAGCCCCGCCTGGCTGGGCGCCAGGACTGTGCTGTTACTCTGCTCTGGCCACAGTGCCCCTGGGCCCCCTTTCCCACCAGGACGAGCCCCGGGGTGGCCTGCCCGCGTCTGTTCCCCACCTCCTGAAGCCCTTTTACTCACTGGGGCTGCAGCTGCATTCCTCCAGGCAGCCTCTGCGCAGGGCATTTACTTGTTTTCTTCCTGCCGTTACTGCCCTGCTTCCTTCCTGTCTTCCTTAAGATCTATGTTCAGGTGTCCTGAGTCAGCCTGCTTCCCTGGCTCCCTTTACAGAATGTTGCTTCATCATCTGTTACTCCTCTTACCTTGCTTTTGTCTTTATCACATTACCACCTCAGAGATACTTAATGTATCTGCTGTCTGGCTGCCACCACAAAAATAGAAATTTTCTGAAGGCTGATACTTCCTGCTTGTTTTATTCACCAGTGTCTTCCACCCTGGAATTGCGTCTGTAGATGACTGGTGCTGAAATATTTGTTGAGTAATGGCTAATACAGTGGATCATCTGTCGAGACAGCTGTGATGTGTGCAGTGACAGCCGTTTCACTTCTCCCAGTGTCCTATGGCTCAGTTGGAAAGAATCCATCCACCTGCAATGCAGGAGACCCTGGTTCGATCCCTGGTCGGGCAGATCTGCCAGAGAAGGGAACGGCTGCCCACTCCAGTGGCCTGGAGAATTCCATGGGCTGTGTATAGTCCATGGGGTCACAAAGAGTCGGATGAGGAAATTGAGGCGCGGAGAAGTGATGGCAGACAGCAGACAAGGGGTGGAGCCAGAACCCAGGCGCGGGTGGTCTTGGTGCAGAGCTTTCTTTCTGCTTCTCTTGGGGGTTGTTGCTGATGAAAAGACGTCACCTGGTTAAAATGCTTGTCACGACTTCTGTGACATCCCGAGTAGCCCCTGAACGTTATTTGATATCATCGTCATCATCGGGATGATGCTAAGAGCCTGGACGTGTAGCCAGGCTGCCAAATGTTTAGCAGGCCAAAACAGACTGCCAGTTTTCTTTTTTTCTCCTTTAATCATTAAAATGGGCAATGTTAATACCAAAGCCTCCTGCAGCCTGTTGATCCTGGAGCTCCCAGCCTGGAAAGTGGCTGCCTACTGCTTATTCTTGCTGAGTGTCATTCTCCTACTCTGCTGAATATGAACAATTATGCTCTTGTTCTCTGATTATTATGTTGATTAAGAGAAATGGTGCCTGTAAGGTGCATGCTGAGTCCTAAACTCAAAATGAAATTATGCTGCTTCTATCAACAGTTGTCCAGTGAGATGTCTGCAGAAAGGTATTGAACTCCTTCTGAGATTCAAAGTACAGTGGAACTTTATTGTTTGACAGTTGTATATTTTAATAAGATAGACCCTTGAAAATCTCAGCAAAACTCGTGTATGTGTACCTTGCATTGAACCACCCTTAACTCAACCAAAAGAATTGTGTCAACTCCTTTGCGTTCTTTTTCTTCGTGAGCTTAATACAGTTTTAAAAGATTAATTTATGAAATTTTTAGAAAAACTCCAGAACTTTTGTGTAAGCAAATATTTTATAAACAAAACACTAAAAGAATTTACTGAAAACAAGATAAATAGGACTGCATAAAAATAAAAGATGCCATTAAAATTAGAAGATTAAAAAATAGGTTTTAAATTATCATTAAAATAGTGAAAGGCAAGCTGTAGAGTGGGAGAAGATATATCTTCACTAAGTCTAACAAAGGCTTCGCATCCAAAAGGACAAGACAAAGGACAAGACACTTCTCTAAAGAAGATAACCAAAATGGCTGGCTGCCAGAGACGTGCCCATTCTTGTTATTCATCAAGGAAGTACTGATGAAAGCCAGTGTGTGCTCTTGCAGTGAACGTTAGGGTGACTAACACGAAAAGGTTGGACGTGCAAGTAGAGGTGAGGAACGTGCAACCAGAGCGCCCGTGCGGCTCCTGCGCGTGGAAGTGGAGTGTGCGCTGCTACAGCCCTGTAGCTTGTTTTCGGTCATGTCTGCTCTGGACAGTGTGTGTGCGTGTTGTGATCCAGTGATGTGTTCTTGGTGTACCCCCAGCAGAGATGCATACATGCTTGCGAGTGTGCATATGGGTAGACACACAGATACGCACAGAATGAAGTACAGAGAGAGCGCTCTGGTGAAATTTGTGTGAAATTTGTTTTGGCCATTCTTGAGGTTTGGCTTCCTGGGAAAAATTGCTTTTTAGAGGACTATAAAAAGTGTTCATAGCATTATTCCCCACAGCCCTAAGGTGGAAACCACTCAGCAGCCTTCAGGGTAACGTGGATGAGTCACTGGAGTGTGTTGCACAGTGCAGGGCCAGAGAGACAGAGGAGCCTTCTGAAAGGAGCCAGACACATCCTGTGTGACTCCAGGCAGGCAGAGCTCTCCTCCCTGGTGCAGAATGTGATGCTGCCCTCGGGCGGTGGGGCTGGAGGGCCTTCTGAGTGCCCTCTGGGTATCTCATCAGGTTCTATCTCCTGCGGGAACCTCGGGCTGTAGCACACTCATGCACATTGTATTTTTTTATTTTTTGCAGCAAAAGGAAACATTTACAGATTATATTTAAACTTATTTTTAGAATAATATTTCAGTAATTGGCAATGCCATACTCAATATTGTTTGGACTGTGAAGAAGAAATGACTTATTTCTAATTGTTTTCCTTGTTAATTATTTTTTAGATACGAATTGAGAATTCGTTATTTGCCAAAAGGATTTCTAAACCAGTTTACTGAAGACAAGCCAACTTTGAATTTCTTCTATCAACAGGTATAGAAGAGTGCTTTAATGCATTTTTTTGTTTCTTTGAATCCTGTTTATTTCATGGTTTTATTTTAGAACTAGGTTAAGCCTAACATTTGGGAGAATATGAATTTGTCACTATATGGCAGTGAGATTCTTATAACTTGTAAGAAATTAGGAGCTTTTGTTACTTTGTGAATTTTTGTATACTTGGGTAAATCTTAAGGTTTATTTTAAGTAGAAACAGTAAGTCCTAAGTGATACAACCTTTGCTTAGTTCAAGTATAATTATCATGCCTGAATATCAATAAACTTGTCAGATGTTTATCCAGAGCCAGCTGTTCCCATATAATTTCAGTAGCAGTCTGTGTAAAGCCAGAAGTGACTTTTTAAACTAAAAGTAGCTTTCTTTACTACCCATAAGGGTAGATAATACATACATGTGGCATAAATTCTGAATTCTCCATCTAGTGGGCTTCCTGTAAACAGTTCCTCCGTGTTTGGTCCTATGCTGTTTGCAAGCACAAGTGATGTGACGTACCTTGGAGGGGTGCTGACACAGGGGAGATGTCGAGTCCAGGTGGCTCCCTTGCCAAATGTTGTCTAAGGAACTTTGTAGCTGAGGAAGGGATGAACTTTATAAAACACAGTACATTGAAATCTGTGCTAAAGTGGTTTGAAAGGAAATGGGCGAGAGAGCCAGGACCACACCGTGTAAGGAGCAGGTTTTAGGTTCTCTCCTACAGATTGTTGAGAGTATTTAAAGAATTTAAGTAAGGAATGTCTTGATCAGAATTTCTTTTTTGAAAAAATAAGCCCACCCTAATGAGGTGGCAGTACTCGGGGTGGATTGGATCTTAAAAAGGCTGTGAGCAGGTTGGGGGCTCCTTAGCTGTTTAGGCAAGAAGTTAGAAAGTTGGGAGGTAGAACGGTGTGGGTGGATTTGATGGACTCAGAGACTGAACAAACTGGAGCAGGAAAGTGAGGAAGGAAGAGGCTGATGGGTTTAGATAGGCAACATACTTCTATTCTTCTCTCTTGTAGATGATTTGAATCACTGGTGTAATCTCTTTGAAAAAGAAATCCACTCACTGAAGACATCTGTGACTGCTTTAGTGACATTGATTCCAGGATGCCTGAGACGGGCCTAAATAGCTCTCGGTTATTCCTTTTTATAATTTCTAGGCTAACCTGAAAGTCAGCAACGTTTTTGTTCCTTTCACACTGTTACTAGGTTGTCCTAGTTTTCCCTTTCAGAAGCCCTTGCTTCTGTGTATATGATTAAAAGCTAGCACCTGCGCCGGCCTATCCCAGATTTTCTCTTACTGATGGGACGTGCCTCAGTGCAATCTCTGTGACTCAGATGAGTGGTCTCTGTAAAGCCCAAGGGGTGTGAGGCGTCTTGGAGGTGTGCTGTGCTGGTCGTACATGTCACAGCTCCATGGTGCCAGGTGCCTCCATGAGTTTCTTCACAGGGGGTATATAACACCTCCCAAAGAGAGTCTTTATGTTGATGAAATGAGGCACTACTGTCTGCCACCCTGGAATTCCGGCCTGTAGACAGGACCCAGCTTTGAGGACTCAGCACATCACGTGCGAGTCCCGAGCTGAGTGTGAGCAGCTTGCTGTGGGATGGGACATACCTCGTCCTGCCCATGTGCTCCGCATGCACACCTTGCTGCCCCGCCATCCCTCTCTGCTTTCATCCATTCCTAGCCATTCCTAGAGTTTCTCTTCAGCCTGAAGTGAAGTGAAGTCGCTCAGTAGTGTCCAACTCTTTGCGACCCCATGGGCTGTGCATCCCGTGGAATTCTGCAGGCCAGAATACTGGAGTGTGGGTAGCCTTTCCCTTCTCCAGGGGATCTTCCCAACCCAGGTCTTCTGCACTGTGGGCAGATTGTTTACCAGCTGAGCCACAGGGAAGCCCAAGAGTACTGGAGTGGGTAGCCTATGCCTTCTCCAGCCGATCTTCCTGACCTAGGTATTGAACTGGGGTCTCCCGCATTGCAGGCGGATTATCCTGTGGCTCAGTTGGTAAAGAATCCACCTGCAATGCGGGAGACCTGGTTTCGATTCCTGGGTTGAGAAGATTCCCTGGAGAAGGGAACAGCTACCCACTCCAGTATTCTGGCCTGGAGAATTCCATGGACTTGTATGGTCCATGGGATCACAAAGAGTCAGACGCAACTGCGCGACTTTCATTTTCATCCTGATAATTAGTCCCAGGTGGCTCAGGTGGTAAAGAATCTGCCTGCAGTGTAGGAGACCTGGGTTCAG
>SJYC01017664.1:0-11521 GCA_006408675.1 Madoqua kirkii | reverse complement strand
TTGATGGGACGTGCCTCAGTGCAATCTCTGTGACTCAGATGAGTGGTCTCTGTAAAGCCCAAGGGGTGTGAGGCGTCTTGGAGGTGTGCTGTGCTGGTCGTACATGTCACAGCTCCATGGTGCCAGGTGCCTCCATGAGTTTCTTCACAGGGGGTATATAACACCTCCCAAAGAGAGTCTTTATGTTGATGAAATGAGGCACTACTGTCTGCCACCCTGGAATTCCGGCCTGTAGACAGGACCCAGCTTTGAGGACTCAGCACATCACGTGCGAGTCCCGAGCTGAGTGTGAGCAGCTTGCTGTGGGATGGGACATACCTCGTCCTGCCCATGTGCTCCGCATGCACACCTTGCTGCCCCGCCATCCCTCTCTGCTTTCATCCATTCCTAGCCATTCCTAGAGTTTCTCTTCAGCCTGAAGTGAAGTGAAGTCGCTCAGTAGTGTCCAACTCTTTGCGACCCCATGGGCTGTGCATCCCGTGGAATTCTGCAGGCCAGAATACTGGAGTGTGGGTAGCCTTTCCCTTCTCCAGGGGATCTTCCCAACCCAGGTCTTCTGCACTGTGGGCAGATTGTTTACCAGCTGAGCCACAGGGAAGCCCAAGAGTACTGGAGTGGGTAGCCTATGCCTTCTCCAGCCGATCTTCCTGACCTAGGTATTGAACTGGGGTCTCCCGCATTGCAGGCGGATTATCCTGTGGCTCAGTTGGTAAAGAATCCACCTGCAATGCGGGAGACCTGGTTTCGATTCCTGGGTTGAGAAGATTCCCTGGAGAAGGGAACAGCTACCCACTCCAGTATTCTGGCCTGGAGAATTCCATGGACTTGTATGGTCCATGGGATCACAAAGAGTCAGACGCAACTGCGCGACTTTCATTTTCATCCTGATAATTAGTCCCAGGTGGCTCAGGTGGTAAAGAATCTGCCTGCAGTGTAGGAGACCTGGGTTCAGTCCCTGAGTCGGGAAGATCCTGAGAATTTCTTTTGTTTCATGTATGCTTTTATAATGTCCTGTGATTTAAAGGAAAACAGAAGTGTAGTCATAGTAATGTCCCTTTCCTGTGTTGATGGCCGGTGTTACTGCTCATCTCAGCCCATGTATCAGGCTTAACTGACACTGCATGGGGCCAGGTAAATATGCCAGAATTACCAAGAGGGAAGAAAAAAGAAAAACGCTATGATTTGTCGGAACTAATAAATTGGCAAGAACACCGAGAGCTTTAAATAGGTTCAGATTTGTAGGTGACAGCATTGACACTGACAGTTTTGTAAGTTAAGTTGCATACTGGCAGTTTCATAAGATTGGAACTAACAATTCCACTTTGAGGGATTCATTCTAAAGAAATAAGATGCACCTGTGTGCGTATGTGCAAGGGTGCTGTTGGCACATGTCAATAACAAACAGGAACTCGGACCGTTGTGTGGCCTGTGCTGGCTCTTACACAGTGGCATGTTTTTGTGCATGTGTTTTATGAAACTGCTGTTTTGTTGAACTTCACGTGTGGGAATCTTTAGGGTCTACATTGGGAAATAGTGAACACTTCTGAGTGGTTTTTTTGTGTGTGTGTGTTTTAAAAGAATTCAGTTTATTTCAGTTCAGTTCATTCACTCAGTCATGTCCAACTCTTTCTGACCCCATGGACTGCAGCACACCAGGCCTCTCTGTTCATCCTGGAGTTTACTCAAATTCATCTCCATTGAGTCGGTGATGCTATCCAACCGTCTCATCCTCTGTTATCCCCTTCTCCTCCCACCTTCAATCTTTCCCAGCATCAGAGTCTTTTCAGATGAGTCAGGTCTTCGCATCAGGTGGCCAGAGTATTGGAGTTTCAGCTTCAACATCACTCCTTCAGTGAATATTCAGGACTGATCTCCTTTAGGATGGACTGGTTGGATCTCCTTGCAGTCCAAGGGACTCTCAAGAGTCTTCCAGCACCACAGTTCAAAAGCATCAATTCTTCAGCACTCTGTTTTCTTTATAGTCCAACTCTCACATCCATACATGACCTATGGAAAAACCATAGCCTTGACTAGATGGCCCTTTGTTGGCAAAACAGTGTCTCTGCTTTTTAATATTCTGTCTAGGTTGGTCATAACTTTTCTTCCAAAAAGCAAGAGTCTCTTAATTTCATGGCTGCAATCACCATCTGTAGTGATTTTGGAGCCCAAAAATAAAGTCTGTCACTGTTTCCATTGTTTCCCTATCTATTTACCATGAAATGATGGGACCAGATGCCATGATCTTAGTTTTTCTGAATGTTGAGTTTTAAGCCAACTTTTTCACTCTCCTCTTTCACGTTTATCAAGAGGCTCTTTAGTTCTTCTTCACTTTCTGCCATAAGGATGGTGTCATCTACATGTCTGAGGTTATTGATATTTCTCCCAGCAATCTTGATTCCAGCTTGTGCTTCATCCAGCCCAGCATTTCTCATGATGTACTCTGCATATAAGTTAAATAAGCAGGGTGACAATGTACAGTCTTGATGTACTCCTTTCCTGATTTGGAACCAGTCTGTTGTTCCATGTCCAGTTCTAACTGTTACTCCCTGACCTGCATATAGGTTTCCCAAGAGGCAAGTCAGGTGGTCTGATTATTTTATTATTTATTATTTATTTTTATTATTATTTTAGCTCTTTTAACAGAATAGAAAAGAATTTTGTTAAGACTTCCTCTGTATTAGTTCCATCCCATGAAAGAGAAGGAAAGCTTCTAATAAACTACTGTAATTTTATTATTCCTGTTTTGAAGCCTCGCCCGAGCCCCTGCTCATCACGCCCCTTATTTTGGGTGGAGTCATGAGGAAAGCGACATGTCAGTGGGCGTAGAGTGCCGCTTTCCTGGCGGGAGATCAGTCTGTGGATGCACATGGTTACATTTAAAGATGTCCTAAATGTGACTACAAGTGAGATATGTCACAAATGAGCCACTATGTGTTTTGACCCATTTTAGAACATTCTGAAAGATATTAATCAGCACACTCTAAAAATAAACTAGAATCTTGTTATAACCCTATTCACTGTAGAGCAGGAGTCTGAAAAAATACGTTTTCTTGGCTGCCCAGTGTGGCATATGGAATCTTAGTGTGGACTCCTAACCCCGCCAGAGATTCTCTGATTTTTTTATTGTTTATTCCTAAACAAATAATTTTTTGATGCCAAAGCTAATGACTTATTATAAAGCGCGAAAAGTATGTTTTGCCTTGAGTTTGAGTTTTTCCTTTGCCATATAACATTTTATTCTTCTTTATCTCTCAGACTTGTTAAAAGTGTATTTGACTGGCAACCTTTTGCAAATCGTGGTGGCCATTAGTTTGAAGGGCCATGTCCCCGTTTGGTCAGTAAGTTGTTATATTAATTAGGTTTGCATCAACAATGCTGAAGTCATGTGGGACCCATTTGGCACCACTGACACTTTGAGCTTCTGAGATGCCTGAGTCTGTTGTCACTGTTTCTTCCTACAAGTATGTTAAGATTTAATGTTTGTTGTTTAAATGCTGATATCATATGCTTCAATGCATCTGCCTACTTTGAAATATTAGAATATTATAAGTACGTTAAAAAAAGTTAATTCATTAATGTAAAGTGAAACCAAAAGGAAATATTGATTTAATTTAGTCTTATTAAATAGCCTTGGGGAAACATGAGATCCAATAATACAATTATTTAATGAATTAAAGTTTAATGAAATTCACTTTTGCTACATTTTGTAATTGTGGTTATATCTATTTTATAATGTAAGTGTTTGCAACATGGTCAATAAAGACAGTGACTGCATGTAAAAAATAAAATAAAATGGGTGTATCCATCTAGTGGCACTTAGAAAACACTAAATGTAGCAGAACTCGTGGCTTATTTGGCAAGAAGAGTTGCAGTGGGAAGCTTTATGGTAACTTAATGGTTTAGAGTGTAAACTGCAGAAAGGTGTGAGGAGCCAAGACACACTTATTTTTTGTTGATCAACCTTTCTGGTATTTTTACTCCAGTTTTTAGTTTTTACACATGTTTATTCAGATAACTTCCAGAAATGATTTCGTTAACTGTACTTTCTTGGCTGTAAAGCTTTCTGCCAGTTAAAACGTTTTGAAATGACAGCTCCAAGTGGGAAATTTTAGCTTAAAATGTGAAATTTTCAATGTGGGAATTATCAGCTGTCCTTTTCCAGAAAGAAGTTAAAATTAAATCGAAGTCTAAATCTGACTCATAGAAGATGTATTTTCTGTACGTCTTTGCTGCTACTAAGTCGCTTCAGTCATGTCCGACTCTATGCGACCCCATAGATGGCAGCCCATCAGGCTCCTCGTCCCTGGGATTCTCCAGGCCAAGAATACTGGAGTGGGTAGCCATTTCCTTCTCCAATGCATGAAAGTGAAAGATGAATGTCTTTAAGTAGCTTTAATAATGTACTTTTTTTCCTGTTTTTCCACTCCGGTATGTTTTTTGGTGATTCAAAAAGTTTTATTGTTGTCATTAGGTAAACTGTCATGCTTATATGGGTTGGCCAAAAAGTTCATTTGGTTTTTTCCATAACGTGGCTCTAGTAGCACTTAGTAGTCTTTAACTTCATTTGAAAAAATTTTGTTATATTGTATGTGATAGCTATCATATCAGCATGCATTTAAAAAAAGATAGCCAAGTTGGTGAATTTTTGTGTACCCATTTTAATATTGAATATGGAAGAAAAAAAACACTTTCAGCATGTTATGCTTTATTATTTCAAGAAAGGTAAAAACGCAACTGAAATGCAGAAAAAAAATTTGTTCAGTGTCTGGAGAAGGTACTGTGGCTGATTGAACATGTCACAAGTGGCTTGTGAAGTTTCTTGCTAGAGGTTTCTCGCTGGACAGTGCTCCACGGTTGAGTAGACCAGTTGAAGTTGACAGTGATTAAATCGAGACATTATTTGAGAGCAATCAATGTTACACCACATGCGAATTAGCTAGCATACTCAAAATATCCAAATCAAGCATTTAAAGTCCGTTGTACCAGCTCAGTTATGTTCATCACCTGGTGTTCAGGTTCCACATAAATTAAGCAAAAGTAACCTCCTTGACTGTATTTCCATGTGCAATTCCCTCCATGTAATGAAAAGTGTTCCATTTTTAAAACAGATTGTGATGGGTGATGAAAAGTAGACACTGTACAATAATGTGGAATGGACAAGATTGTGAGGCATGCGCAATGAAACATCATCAACCACACTAAAGGCCAGTCTTCATCTAAAGACAGTGATATTTTATATATGGTGGAATTAGAAAGGAGTCTTCTATTATGAGCTTCTTCTAGAAAACCAAATAATTAATTCCAACAAGTACTACTCCTAGTTAGACCAGCTAAAGCAGCACTGGACAAAAAGCAACCAGAATTAGTCAACAGAAAATGCATAGTCTTCCATCAGGGTAACACAAGACTGCATGTTTAATGACCAGGCAAAAACTGTTACAGCTTGGCTGGGAAGTTCTCATTCATCTGCTGTATTCACCAGGTATTGCATTTCCATTGATTTCCATTTATTTCAACCTTTACAAAATTCCCTTATTGGAAAAAATTTTAATTCCCTGAAAGACTGTAAAAGGCACCTGGAACAGTTCTTTGTGCAAAAAGATAAAAGGTTTTGGGAAGATGGAATTATGAAGTTGCTTGAAAAATGACAGAAGCTTGTGAAATAAAAGAGTGAATATGCTGTTCAATGAAGTTCTTCGTGAGAATGAAAATGTGTCTTTTAGTTTAAAACTGAAGCACTTTTTTGGCCAACCCAATACTATTCAGCCCATATTTTTTTGTTTATCTTTTCTATATAAGACTTTACAAATAGGAAGCAGAAATGATTATTTGGTCAGTCACTCTTCCCTGCTGATATTTTTAGCTTACCTTTTGAATGAATACCTATTATTAATAAATGCTATGTGAAATGACTTAGTGAGTTGTTGAAAAAGCATTTGACTTATAAGATAGCATAATTCTTTAAATGTTTTTAAAGCTTATGTATGGAAGAGAAAGATCAAAGAGTTTGTTTTAGTTGAGAACTGCCTTTGAGTTCCTTTTGTACGCAGACCCTCTACTCTGCGAACTGGCAGAACACAGGCAGGAGTGCTTGATGGTCGAGCCAAGGTGGCTGATGACCTGGGGTCACTCAGGTGGCATAGCATATAAATGGTTATGTGCAGCGGGCAATAATGGTTATATGCATATTTGTCTGCCCTCAGCCCCTTCTTCTTTACACACACTACTGAGGACTTTCAGGTCTGTGTGATAAATTTATGTAGCTGACAAAGCATTCAGAAGAGACCAAAATAAGACCAAAAAGTCTCATGAGACCAAAATAAGACCAAAAAAATCTCAAAAGCCAAAGCATTGATTGGCACATGGAATAAATTATGGAGTAATTTAGGATTGGAATTTTTTATTAGTGATGTGAGAGGTTTTTATGGTAAAACCTGTGCTTAATATGATGAAAAAGCTCATGAATGTAAATACTTGCCCACAGAAGGAAGTCCAGATACATCCTATTTTTTAAGTAGGACGTTGACATCAACATGGAAATAATTTGATATAGTAAACAACTTTCAAAAGTCTTTGCTTGGAAAAAACTTGCAAATTTGCTGGAGTTGGAGTTCGTAAATAGTAGTAATCTGTGGTATAAGAGGAGAACACGACGGAAAGCGAGTGGTAAGATGGAGAAGGACGTGCGTGTGAAGCCATCGTGTTAGACTCTGGGCTACCGGGCGATGCGCTATGCTCCTCACTGGTCATTACTCTTCCTTCTGGTGGAGAACGTCTGCACTTTCTGAGAAGGTGTAGGTACACACTGCAGCTTGAGTAGTGAGGGTCAGTGGATGGGTTTTGAGTTTTAACTTTAATGCTTGCTGTGTGACCTTGAGTACATTAATTTTGAGTAATTAAGTTTTCTGCTCTTCATGTATAAAATAGGACCGAAGCCTGTTTTAAAGAAGAGTCATTGTACAGACTACAGATAATGTATCTAAATCCGCGTACTACCTAGCCCCTGAGTACCTCTGTTGTCACTGTCAGTCTTTTTAGGCCCTTTCTAAGGCTCTAAATTGGGGATTGTAGTACTGTACTGCTCACAGTGATACTGTGAAGATTAAATGAGAGTCATACATAAATCTATCTGATGTGGCAATGAGTATATTTACTTGAAGCAACTATATATCACACACGTGTACATCTTCAATAGATTGCACTTATTTCACAAAAGAAAGCAACGAATTCTGCCGGTAGTTAGCAGGAGGTGAAAGTTAGTCAAGAAATTTTTGTAAAGAAATGAGCACTGAGTGTTAAAAACCCTACATCTTGCAGGAAATTTCACGAGCATAGCATCAGGTTGTGATGTGCACAGTGGTTCAGAGAACACGCCCTCGGAGCCTGGGGGAAGGGGAGGCTCTGCTGAGATGGCTCATTCCACGTGGATCAGCATGCCTTGCAGAGAACACAGACACAAACGGACCTCAGGCCATGGGCACGTAGCTCTCAGTCAAGAGTAGTAGGTCCTTGCTGTAGGAAAAACAACTCTCAGACATTTCAAGTCACGTTTGTACATAAAGGGGTTTTCCATAAAGATGATTGAAGTAATTTTCCCTCTGTTTCTTTTTTGCAACTAATATGAACGTGGTTTTGATGAATGAATGAAACATGTGATTACACTTTCCCACCTTTGAATAGCGTTTAAAAGTCCTAGTAATTAATCTTCAGGCAGTTTTGTACCTGTGTGCTTTCTTCAACGTGCAGTTGATGCTCTGCTGCGGTTGCTTCCAGGTCTGCACCAAACCGTAAACAGATCCCAGTGAATGCGTCGCTCAGAACAACTGATGTTTCTCTAGCTCACATAGATACCATTTTTATCTCTTCATTTTTTGTGTGTTCAGTAATAAAACTCTTTATGATGCAAAAAGTTAGTTTTAAAATTTAGACTTTTTTTGCTGTATAGAAGAAGCCAGCTGAAGTGTAGAGTGATTCTAGAATCACAGCTTTTTACTTAATTTAGTGAGATGTTGAGTAATTCATTTCCATTGATTCATTCCATTGACTCATAGTAGGCATCATTAAATGCCTACTATGTATAAGGAACAGAAATGATCAATGCTTGTAACTCTTACGTGGAAAATAGCATTCACAGCAGAGGTATCCACATGCCAGTTTGATGGCTTTATTCTTTCATTCATGGGCTCTCTCTTCAGTCAGTCAGTATTTCTTGACTACCCAGGTGTGGGTGCTAAGGCAGAACACAGAGCAGAGGTTTCAGTGGAAACGGCGTTTAGGTCAGAGCCAGGTGGCTGCCCGCCGCTGGCTGAGTGGGCCTGGCTCCCGTCCTGGGAGAGGGGGCAAGTAGGTGAGCACAGTGCCCCTCAGGTTGTAGGTTCTGGAGCTTTAAAGAGAAGACTTCATTTTCTCTGTAAGAAAGGAATGTGGCAGGTTGACTGGAAAAAATACAAATCTGTGTGTTGCCAGGCTTCGTGGGCAGGCATCGTGGAGTTTCCAGGCAGTTTCTGGTGTCCATTTGAGGTCTGTCATCATGAATTTAAAGCAAAACACATAGCAGGGTTTCTCTAGTTGCGCAGCAGTAAGTGTGGAGAGGGAGGGGTGGTTGGCTTCAGTATTTGCTGTTTTTACCAAGCAGTTAAAATGAAGGCGTAAGGGAGATTGGGGAGTTGGGGGTCTTTTCAAAGGGAGTTATTATGATGAACTGTCAGTACGAGGTGGATGGAGTAGTTAACCGGGGAGTAGAAATCTTTTGAGCAGGTGAACTGATAGGCTGGGTAGCAGTCGTTGAAGAAGAGGATCTTTGGCGTTTTTCCTAGAGCAGAGATCAGCACTCTTTTCTGGGAAGGGCCAGAGTGAATGTTTTAGGATTAAGGATCAAGAGACAAAGTGGAGCGTATCCTGAAATACTTGTGTAACGAGACAAGACTGATTTACACTAAGTTCTGTACTGGGGAAATTCATAATTTAATAATAGAGTGCAGTTTTTTGTAAGATAGGCCTACTAACGAGAAGAACAAGTTCGTTTTGAGGGGAGAAGTAACATTTCTTTTAACTAAGGTTCAAAATGAATGCTCTCTGTCATCAAAGTCAATTGCAGATGTTGGTCTCTTGATACTCGTCTGTGAGATTTTACATGTCTCATCTTTGAAAATACTTTCACACTGATAAGCACCCTCAGATACTGACCTCAGTCCCTCACAGTCATTGTTTGGAAGACAGCTGTCAACGTTCCTTTAGAGCCTTCTCTTTATGTCCCACTTCAAGCACATTGTCACTTTGCAGGTTCATGAGTTACAGTTGATAGTTAGGTGGAAGCATGTCAGTTGCAGGATTAAATGGATTTTGAAACATTGTCAGTCTTCCTTGCTCCTGTGTTGAGGTCCAGAAATGCTGCTGGGGCTGCAGTCTGACCTCAGAAAATTGAACACAAGTTTGCATGGAAAGGGACTTTCAACAACATGGGAGGGGCATAGAGAGCCGCTTGAGGTTCCGTGATTCACATGACATTTAAGTGCTCACGGATGATAAAAGTTCTTCATAAAAGAAGACTGACTCACTGTTCTCTGATACTGCTCATTTTACACCCAGCATCGGGTGTCATTATGGACACAGTGCATATGAAGTATGGGGATGACACCCAGCACACATTTACTAAGTCTACAGCCTACTCTACAACGACACCGTTTTACCCATTCCTTTCTATTGTAGGTGAAGAGCGATTATATGTTAGAGATTGCTGACCAAGTGGACCAGGACATTGCATTGAAATTGGGTTGTCTAGAAATACGGTAAGAAGATAACTAAACATTGAGGTCTTTATTTAGCAATATTTTCCTTTATTTTTTCCTAGGTATTTTCTTTTTCCTTATAAAGATTTTCAATAAAATACTGAATAAAAATTCACGTAAAATTTAAGAATATTCTGAATTAGGTTAAATTGCTAATTCTAGAATCTTTTAAGATGATATTTCATGGTAGTTGGAATGCAATGATAAGAGCACAAGTGTGTAAGCAAGTCTAAGGCTGAGCTCCCCAGGAGAACCTTCTGTGATGAAGGAAGTGTCTGTGAGATCCCTGTGCCAGCCACTGGCTGAGGCGGACACTGAGTACTCAGACGTGCAACGTCACTGCTTTACACTTGAACGTGACCCATTGCCTGTGTCTCACGGCTGCCACTGAGGGGAGCGGGAAGCTGAGGATGCATTTATTTCTGGTAGCGTTTGTCAAGTATTCTGTGTCACCATTTTAAACTGAATAAAAGAATATTTCTACCTTTGTCAGCTATGGTTTTAATTAAAATTTACCCCAGGCTGCCAGTTTAAGATGAGTTGGTTAAATAAGCTAAAACTTGATTATGTGTACTCAAAACAGTGATAATTTTCTCAGGAGATCCCTGTTTTTTATATTGTATAAGGTTATGAAATAACAGTTGCTGTAAGACCCAAGATCATTAAGTATAACTCTCAGCAACTTCATTAACATTTGTTTTCAACCTTAATTATATATCCCAGAGGAGGGAAAAACCATCTCTCACTGGTCTCCTCCTTTATAGTTTTCTCTTGGAAAGCAAACTTGGACTCTTTCCTTCAGTGTGTTAACTGATTTCTGCTGCCTGATGAGGGAGGACTAATGTGGAGAATCAAGTTTATTGTTTGCTGGTAGTTTGTCAGAATGTTTGTGACTGATCCACACAGTAGTTTTTAGTCATTTAATATCACAGACGCTCTCCACGCAGATCTGTGAGTGTCTCTCTTCTCTGCTTCAGGCGGTCGTACTGGGAGATGCGTGGCAATGCCCTGGAAAAGAAGTCTAACTACGAAGTGTTGGAGTAAGTGTGGCGCTGAGGTCTGCCTGTGCCGTTCAGAGCTGAGTAGCTTTCAGACTGAGATGTTACTAGTTTATCTTTACTTTAGAAAAAAAGTCTGTTGTTGAATCTAAACAGTACTGTGTCTAAAATCTGGAAACAGAAGGTTTTATTAAGAAAATAATTCTTGATGACATTAATCATTAATTGGGTTAGCAAACATTTAAATTGGTTGATAAATGTCTTAAGGCTAATAGTCTTTGGCTTGTTAACACATAAATAATAAACTTTTCTGTCTCTTTAGATTTAACCATATTGGGATAGAGTTTCACTTCTAATTTATACTGAATTATTATTATTTATATTCTCTAAATTTATTAAGGTTTTTCTTTTTTTTGCTTAGTTAAAATATGGGAGTTATTTGTTGCTCATGTATCAGAGTATTTAGGATGACTGAGCATTTTTCCAGTAGTGAAATTAGTGGGCATTAGACTGTTAGATGGCTTAAAATGCATAAAAGACAAAGTGGGGCTTATATCTTGGGAGGCTGAAAGTTCTACAAATTGTCTCTTGATGATTCAGCAAAAATTTTTGGTATTTGTTATTTCCAGTTTTATTTTCATTAGCAGTGGTGCTAAAGGTTGGACACGACTGAGTGACTTCACTTTCACTTTTCACTTTCATGCATTGGAGAAGGAAATGGCAACCCACTCCAGT
>SJYC01017663.1:0-12659 GCA_006408675.1 Madoqua kirkii | reverse complement strand
GTGCAACTTTTTGCAGCACCTTCTCCTGCCATATTATTACTGAGATTTTTGTGCTATTTGGAGGATGTTACTGCAGTGAAGTGAAAGGTTGTCCATAAGACTTGACATGGCAGGTCAGCCAAGCTGTGTCACACTGTGAAAATGTAATCTGACATCATTTTGGAAATAAGGTTTTACAGGGGAGACATGCTTATTTAAAATAAAAGTAAAGATGAATGTTTGGGGGAATTAGTCTTGAGCAGGTAGAACTGTTTGAGATGATAGCTAGTGGTAGTATGGGATAGTTATTTTTGCAATTACAGGAGCCTTTTTGTATCAGTTGTGACAAGTGAGTTAGCACCCTGAGCAGTCTGTCTTGTTTTAGTTTGAATTCATCACTTGACTTCTGAACCTAATATATTGACATGGTGTACTAAATATTTGTGGTTGTGTATTTTTGGATACACATGTCCCATATGTTGTGCCTCTTAGCAAATTAAATAAGGACAGATAGGATTGTGCTGTTTATTTCTTCAAGCTTTTCATGCCAGCTGTTTTGTGTTCTTGTATCTGATAGTGACTTTGGGGGCCTGGACTGTCTTGGTCTGCTTCCTGAAGCCCCCAGGTGGCTGCTGAGAGGGATCCGGTGGCGGTGGGGGTGGGGGCTTCCGGTGGGAGCCAGGGTATGAGCAGCACGACTGGACCTCCCTGGGTGCCTGCTCAGCCCTGGCGCCGCATCCCCACCTGTAGGCTTTCTGCTGCCTCCAGCTCTGTGGGTGTGTTGGGAGGAGCCCTGCAGGCCTGCTTGTTTATCACGGGGTTGCCTGAGTACTGTCTTGGAGCTCAGGCTGTTTTCTGATAGCAGGGCCCTTTTTCTTAAAGCACATTGTTTAGAATTTCTTTTTTAATATGTCTTTGGAGGTGAAATTCTGCTTTTGTCTTCTTGTCATTTCCTTTATTTTGTCTTGTTCTTGGAGGGTAGCTTTACTCTATTCATAGTTCAGTTGCTCGATCATGTCAAACTCTTTGGAACTCCATGGACTGCAGCATGCCAGGGTTCCCTGTCCATCACCAGCTCCTGGAGCTTGCTCAAACTTTTGTCCATTGAGTCAGTGATACCATCCAACCATCTCATCCTCTGTCATAGCCTTCTCCTCCCTGCTTCAATCTTTCCCAGCATCATGGTTTTTTCAAATGAGTCAGTTCTTCACATCAAGTGGCCAAAGTACTGGAGTTTCAGCTTCAGCATCAGTCCTTCTGATGAATATACAGGACTGATTTCCTTTAGGATGGACTGGCTGGGTCTCCCTGCAGTCCAAGGGACTCTCAAAAGTCTTCTCCAACACCACGGTTCAAAAGCATCAATTCTTTACCACTCCGCTTTCTTTATAGTTCAACTCTCACATCCACACATGACTACTGGAAAACCCACAGCTTTGATTAGGAGGCCCTTTGTTGGCAAAGTAACGTCTCTGCTTTTTAATGTGCTATCTAGGTTGGTCATAACTTTTCTTCCAAAAATCAAGCGTCTTTTAATTTCATGCTTCAGTCACCATCTGCAGTGATTTTGGAGCCCCCCAAAATAAAGTCTGTCACTGTTTCCATTGTTTCCCCATCTATTTGCCCATGAAGTGATGGGACTAGATGCCATGATCTTAGTTTTCTGAATGTTGAGCTTTAAGCCAACTTTTTAACTCTCCTCTTTCACTTTCATCAAGAGGCTTTTTAGTTCTCCTTCACCTTCTGCTATAAGGGTGATGTCATCTGCATATCTGAGGTTATTGATATTTCTCCCAGCAATCTTGATTCCAGCTTGTGTTTCATCCAGTCCAGCATTTCTAATGATGCACCCTGCATATAAGTTAAATAAGCAGGGTGACAATATACAGGCTTGACATACTCCTTTCCTGATTTGGAACCAGTCTGTTGTTCCATGTCCAGTTCTAACTGTTGCTTCTTGACCTTCATACAGATTTCTCAGGAGGCAGATCAGGTGGTCTCTTGAAGAATTTTCCATAGCTACAGAGTCAAAGGTTTTGTCAGAATCAATAAAGCAGATGTTTTTCTGGAACTCTTGCTTTTTCAATGATCCAGTGGATGTTGGCAATTTGATCTCTGGTTCCTCTGACTTTTCTGAATCCAAGTTGAACATCTGGAAGTTCACGATTCACATATTGCTGAAGCCTGGGAGAATTTTGAGCATTACTAGCATGTGAGATGAGTGCAGTTGTGCGGTAGTTTGGGCATTCTTTGGCATTGCCTTTCTTTGGGTTTGGAATGGAAACTGACCTTTTCCAGTCCTGTGGCCTCAGCTGAGTTTTCCAAATTTGCCGGCATGTTGAGTGCAGGCCTTTCACAGCGTCATCACTCTGTTCTCAACTCTAGTCTTACTGTGGTCTTTCCTCTGTTTTGTCTTCTGCTGCAGCTGTTGAAAGGCCTGTCAGGGCTGTGGTCTCGGTGTGGCCGGGGATGGCGCTCTGTGCCCCCTGAGGCAGTCCTGCCTGGGGATGGGTAGCCAGGGCATCCGGTGGGTCCACACCGTCCTTTCTACTGTGTTTGCTAGTAGCCTAGAGCTACTTAGAAGTGTGACTATTTTTTCTTGGTATGGAAAAGAATTATACAAGTGCAGAATGTTACTTGTTCTTTATTAGTTTATTCTGGGTTCTCTTTTTCCTTGCCCATAAGAAGAAAATCTGAAATAGTCCATATAGCTTCTTAGTTTCTGCCAGAAAATTTATGGACAATCTATAACATAGTGAACCTTCACCTTTACCACATTTCAAAATAGCTATTTTCGGGTATACAAAAAAAAAAAATCACCCAACTTTGGAGAGTGAGTGGGAAAAACACTATCTAGATACTCAATTCTTGAGAGTTTGAGGGTGAGGATAAGATAAGAGTACTGTATGATAACATGCATTACAGTTATATTTTAAAGTTGATTTTGGTTTGCTTTTTTGCCTGAGCTTTAAATCTGAGAGGAATGATGTCCACGAAGTATTAATTAGTTAAAGCAACAGACAGGGTCTGAATCTTCTCAGAAGTAGTAGCAAAGGAGAAACACATTTATCCTTGACATGAGAATTCATTTATAATAAGCTTAATGGCTTCCCTCATAGCTCAGTTGGTAAAGAATCTGCCTGCAATGCAGGAGACTTTAGTTCGCTCCCTGGCTCCGGAAGAACCTCTGGAGAAGGGAACGGCTACCCACTCCAGTGTTCCGGCCTGGAGAATTCCACGCACTGTACAGTCCATGGGGATGCAAAGAGTTGGATATGACTAAGCAACTTTCAATTTCACTTTCACTTATCATATGTGAATAAAGTTTTTCCAGCCTTGGGCCTCCCGAAGCTGGCCCTGGCCTTCCCCATCTCCATGCATCAGTCCTCCCTTATCACCTTTTCCTGAGCGTTGCTCTGCATCCAGAGCACCTTCCGAGTCTGCTGTCCACCCACCCACCTGCCTGTGTCCCTACTTCCTCCCCATTCTGCTCACGGCAGCATCAGGTCACACCAGCCTCTGCTCAAGACCACGGCTGGTCAGGCATGTAGAACAGACTCTCACCAGACAGCAGGGGCAGCCGTGCTATTTCCAGAGGAGGGGATACTGCCCCCATAGGGTTCTAGGTCCTTAACACCTCCTCATTTCCTCTCAGCACCACTGTCATCAGTAGGAGTTAGTAGTTAGTGTCCCCATGTTACACGTAGATGTCACCTGAGGTCGACAGGCATTATGTCACAGCCTTTAAGATCTATCCTTCTGCAAAATCAAAATTCCAGGGCAGAGCTCTCTGCATAAAGCAGGTTCCTGACCAGGGAAATGGGGAAGAAAATGCTCAGGATAATGCCCTTAAGACTCTGGGGTGTTAGTTTATCTTTTATGTGCTTATTTTGCCACTTCCCATAGTGATTAGCTCCCAAATCCTTAGAATGCTAAGTTCCTGTCTTGCTAGGAGGCAGGAAGAGAGGGAAGAACTTGGGTGGACACTTTCCCCTTGTTCATATCTGAAAAGATAAGAAAGGGAAGTTATAAGCAAGAGTGATTAGAAGAATGGCAAGCCAAGAGTTACATGAATTTGCTGATCAGTAAAACCAGTAAACAGTGTGTCATGGGAGCTGAGCAAGGATTTTGTAAGGATGTGCTAAACATTGTCATCACCATCATCACCATAGAATAATAAAAGTATATGAGATCTGAGACCAGTACTTAGCAAGGAGTTCTCTTGTTTAGGTTCTAACTAGTAGAGTGTGAAATAGGGGATTAAAATGTTTGGATGTGGGGTCAACCACATTGTTTGTAGTACCGGCTCACTTATAGTTAAGGGTGAAGACATCCTTGTTTTATTTTTTTATATTTTATATTCATTTTATTTTTTTAATGTAAAAGATACCTGTATTTCACTTTTCTCCATGATCCTTTTATATCTTCTGTGTCTCCTGATCATCTCTCATGTCCAGGGGCTTTGCTTCATCTTACTAGCCTATGATTGCCATCTAGTGGCCAAAAAGCCTGGCTCACTTATATCCAAAGTATCAATAAGTAGAAACTTTGTTGTTGTTCAGTTGCTCAGTCATGTCAGACTTTTTTGTCTGGGAGTTGGTGATGGACAGGGGGGCCTGGTGTGCTGCGATTCGTGGGGTCCCAAAGAGTTGGACATGGCTGAGCAACTGAACTGCACTGATGAGACTGCAGCATTCCAGGCTCCTCTGTCCTTCACTGTCTCCTGGAGTTTGCTCAGATTCATGTGCATTGAGTCTGTGATGCCATCCCATCATCTCATCCTCTGTCATCCCCTTCTCCTTTAGTCTTCAGTCTTTCCCATGAGAAGGAGCCATTCTCTCCACCTGTTTTGTCGGTTAGAATCCGTGAGGCACTTGTTATTAATAGTTGATTTTGTAGCCTGATCTAAAGAAAATCACTGAGACTTTAAACATGTCCTCACATTCAGTTTTTTGACCTTAGCCCAATCACTTAATTTCTCTTTTTGTTTTGCTTTCTGTGTGAAACATAGATTTTAAACATTGAGTAATGTTTATTTTTAAGGGTCATCAGATTTTAGGATTAATCTAAGGTAATTTAAGCATCCCTGATATAGCTCAAATCTTCTTCTAATCAGGCCAGCCTACTTTCTGTACAAATATAGCATTACGCAGCTGGAATTGAGGTTTATAAAGCTAACTTTCAGAGTGTTAAAAAAAAAACAGTTTATTTACACATTGTAAAAGAGGCAATATTTTAGAGGGTTTGTAATAGTTAAGGGTTACAAAAACCAAGTTGTCTCAATGTTTTCGGCACACATCTAGAAAATTATTTGTCCCAACTGTTCCATGACTATGCCAGTCATTTGGAGCTTTAATATATGTATTTCCTTCTCGAATAATGTGTGGAATGATAAATAATTTAAACTTCTTTTATGTTCTTGCAACAATGTTATTATATTTACTGATTTGGTGGTATCGTTTCTTAATTCACTTCTTTCTGTATTTCAGGAAAGATGTTGGTTTGAAGCGGTTTTTCCCTAGGAGTTTACTGGATTCAGTCAAGGTAATTAGTATCGTCTTTGTTGTAATCAGATGACCGTGTTAGGCAGATACCTCCCCTGTACCACATGCTTTTCCCTCTTACCTGTAAAAAGCTTGATGTAAGAAGCTGACAGTTACTCTAGTCTTATTCATGGGAAGTAGGCTTTTAAAGGTGGAGCTTTCTCCCAGAAAATCGTAGTTTTGTGTCTTGATTGTGTGTGCACTCAGTTCAGTTCAGTCACTCAGTGGTGTCCGACTCCTTGTGACCCCAGGAATCGCAGCACGCCAGGCTTCCCTGTTCATTACCATCTCTTGGAGTTCACTCAGACCCACGTCCATCGAGTCCGTGATGCCATCCAGCCATCTCATCCTCTGTCGTCCCCTTCTCCTCTTGCCCCCAATCTCTCCCAGCATCAGAGTCTTTTCCAATGAGTCAACTCTTCGCGTGAGATGGCCAAAGTACTGGAGTTTCAGCTTTAGCATCATTCCTTCCAAAGAAATCCCAGGGCTGATCTCCTTTAGAATGGACTGGTTGGATCTCCTTGCAGTCCAAGGGACTCTCAAGAGTTTTCTCCAGCACCATAGTTCAAAAGCATCAATTCTTCGGTGCTCAGCCTTCTTCACAGTCCAACTCTCACATCCATACGTGACCACAGGAAAAACCATAGCCTTGACTAGACGGACCTTCGTTGGCAAAGTAATGTCTCCGCTTTTGAATATACTATCTAGGTTGGTCATAACTTTTCTTCCAAGGACTCAACTAAGTACAAAACCAGGAGTGTTATGTTCACAGTGGTGAACGCATCACCTCAGTCTCTACAGTCTCAGGTTCAACTCAAGAGAAGTAAAGAAGCAGCACGTGAAGCAGCCATAGGCGCTGCTCTGTGTGTGTGAGCACGCATGTGTGTGTGCTTGCTTGCGTAGACATGCTCTCTGAAGGGCTGTCTTCTCTTGACTGGTGGACGCTCCTTCATGTTAGTAACTTCTTGCAGAGTGCCAGCTCCCGCCTCTGTTTGCAGCTCCCACTGCAGGGGATGGGACATCGGGGATGTGATGTGTGGCTCCCCAGCCCTTCTAGAACACGATCAAGTGCGTTGTGAGAATACAGCCTTGTGTCAAGTTAGAGTCCAGCTCAGAAGAGCTCTGCCTAGCCTCATGGTTTTGGACCTGGTTTCTTATTTCCACAACAAAGGAAATAGGGTAGGTAGGATTGGTGTGGCTTTTTAGCACATCAGTGTGTGTGTGTATGTGTGTGTGTGTGTGTGTGTGTGTGTGTGTGTGTGTGTGCGCCTCTGAGTCCTGGCGTCTGCATGGAGAGTGCCCCCTTGGTCTGGACCACTGCAAGGAGGCTGGAAAGGAGGCATGCTTTAGACACACACACACAGATGGAAGCTGGAAAGGAGGCATGCTTTAGAGAGACACACACACACACGCACGCACGTGCGCGCGCACACACACACACACACACACACACACAGAGGAATATGACTCAGCTGTAAAAAGAAGGAAATCTTGCCATTTGCAATAACATGGATGGTCCTTGATGACGTTGTACTCAGTGAAGTCAGACGGAGAAAGACAAATACTATATAACTTCACTTATATGAAAAGAAAAAGAAAAAACATCAAGCTCATAGATATAGAGAACAGGTGGTGGGACATGGGGTGAATGAAATGGGTGCAGGGGTCATAAGGTGCAGACTTCCAATTACAAGTAAGTCAGTCCTGAGGATGTGATGTAAAGCATGCTGACTGTCGTTATTAGCAGTGTGTCACGTACTTAAAAGTTTCTGGGAGAGTAGGTCTTAAAGGTGCTCATCACAAGAAAAAAAAAAGCGTAACAGTGTGAGATGGTGTGTTAACCAGACATTGTGGCAGTCAGTTCACAGTATTGATGTATGCAAATACTGAATCATTATGTTGTGCGCCTGAAGCTAATACAACCTTGTATGTCAGTTACAACTCAGTTTAGAAAACCACACCTGACACGCACTTGTTTAAAGATCTACAGTTAGCATCTGGGAGAGGGGGAGATAACATAACTCCTCGATTCCTGTTTCTTAGTGTATTTTTCTTTTCTGGCAAATTTTCTTTAGGATTATATTAACCTTTTCATCCAGGAGGCCCTCAGAGGCCATTGTTCTACTAAGAGCAGCATCTGATAAATTTAGGTTGACTAACATGGGATTATTTCTGTTGTTCAGAAGGCTGAATAGCAACAATTTCTGATGCTTCATCCTAGTAATACTGCCTTATTCTCTCTGTATATGGACTGGTTGAAAACCAACTAGCATCGATAGATGCCTTGTTTCAATCACAGAGAGGATATTGAAACCCTGTAAATAGGGAGGTATATTTATTAATATCAAGAGGTTCTAGGGAGTCAGTTTTTGTAGAACTTTTTCCCTATTGAGAAAGAAGGAAAGAGCTGATGCTTTCTAAGGCATCCTTCTTAGAAATGAATCTGGGGCTCCTCTCAGACAGCAAGCATTTTCTAGTTCTTGCCCAGCACTGGTGCTGTCTGAGATTTCTTGGTCCTCTTGAGTGGCCACATTGAAGCAGAGACCCTGAGAAAGCTTAGGTACTCACTCTTGACCAGGTGCCCCTTTTGGCTGGTGGGAAGCCAGACTGTGGCCCTCTGTCCCAGGAAGTTAGCCCTGAGTGGGTACGCTAGCTTCTGCAGCTCCTGCAGCTGCTGCTTGGCACTGTGCCTTCCTGCACCTTAGCCTAGTGGCATATAAAATGCACAGTGAGCCAAAGCGAAAACTGGGATGGCCATTCAGTAAACGTGACGTGTTTCCCCCAGACTCAGCTGGATGAGACAAATTTGTAAAACTGTAGCTCAGATTGTCTGCTAACACTGCATAGTTACTACTTTCAAACATCTTTGCCCAGTTACTGGGAAGTTTTCCTGCAGGTTCAGTGATCAGGTGTGCTATCAGTTGACCCCATGCACGTACTGTGGCTGAAGGTTTTGGAAAAGAGGACAAGCCATTGACTGGACTCTGGTGCGGGGCAGGTGACTTCACCCCTGCTTGCCAGGGGCAGCACACAGCCCTTTGTGTCTCTGATATGGGGACACCACAGCGGAAGTGGTGAGAGGGGCAGAGCCGGAGAGGTTGGGCACCTCGAGGGACGTCAGGGTGTGCGGAGCCAGTCAGCACGGCCTTGTTGGCCCGGCCACGGGGGGGCAGGTTCTCTTGGCGGCCCATCAGGTTTCTGGTGTTGTGGAGCTCTCAGGTGGGTGAGTGTGATCCTCCAGAGGAGAGTTGGAGACTGTTTGCAAGAGCCTGGAGTCAGAACGGTGGTTGGACGACATCTCAGCCATGGTGAGAGCGGCCCTTTGCAGGCCCTGGGTTCGTGGGCAGAGCTTGGACAAGTCTTCTCCAAAATGCACTCCCTGGATTTTTCTTTGCAGAGCGTCCATGGCTGACCACTCACGTTCTAAGCAACATCTGAGATTCAGTCGTTGCTGCCCTGGAACTCACTATGCTTCTCCTCAGTTTAGCGTCTGTGGTCTCTTCAGATTGCCTTGGATCCCACCCCTGGCTCGCCTGTCTGAGACTTGGCCCTGGCTACAGCCAGCTGTCGGCCTCCTGTGCAGGCTTCCGCCCACGCAACTCTCCCGCAGCTGCTTTACCTGTGGGAGCACCTCAGCCTCGTGCCTGTACCTACGGCGCCCGGGATGGACATGCTGACCCGCCCTGTCTCACTCACGTGTGGTGTGTGTGCCCCACCCCGTGTGAGGCCCGCCTCCTGTGCGCTCCTATGATGGCATCTTTACCACACCAGACTGTCTTATTTTCACGTGTGTGTGTGTGTGTGTGTGTGCCCTGACGTGGGGTCCTCTGCACACTTCTTCACGGAACCTCCTCATTGCTGGGTCTTCACCTAGTTCTTTCATTATTCCTAAAGAATTAACCTCTCAAAGGTTGTGGTTTTAAGGTATTTGATTTCTGTTATCAGACTGCTTCAAAAAGGACATGTCAACTCCCCGGGCAGTGCGGGGTGTGTGAGGGCTTTCATCCCCCTCCTCTGCCGACTGCAGGAACCCCCTGTTCTGATGAGCCAGAGCTGAACTGTATACTTTAAAACAGTTGAAAGTGAAGTGTTAGTCACTCAGTCGTGTCCAACTCTGCAACCCTATGCACCGTAGCCCACCAGGCTCCTCCGACCATGGGATTCTCCAGGCAAGAATACTGGAGTGGGTTGCCATTTTCTTCTCCAGGAGATCTTCCCGACCCAGGGGTTGAACTTGGATCTCCTGCATTGCAGGCACATTTTTTTTAACCATCTGAGCCACGAGATGGTATATTCTATGTTGTGTGTATTTTACTATAATTATTTTTTTAAAAAGAAACTGAGCTCTGATAAATAATGATGTTTGGTGAATGCAGGTGGTATTACGTGGTGCTGGGGAAGAGATGTTCCTGGGTATTAGGGGTTACTGCTGTGGTCTTCACTTACTGTTGACTCTGAAAAGATGTTTGTGATTTTATCACACAGGCCAAAACACTAAGAAAATTGATCCAACAAACGTTTAGACAGTTTGCCAACCTTAACAGAGAAGAAAGTATTTTGAAGTTCTTTGAGATCCTCTCCCCAGTGTACAGATTTGATAAAGAATGCTTCAAGTGTGCCCTTGGTGTAAGTATGGGGACTTGTAGTAGGGGACTCGGTGGAATCTCTTTGTCTTTTCCATGAATACCTCAGTTTCTAATTGGAATCTAATTGGTCACGTATTTAACATGAGAATATTTTATTTACCACTGTAGAGTGGGAAAACAATACAAAAAGAAAATGTGTCAACGTGAGACTAACATAATCCTTTTTTAATAGCATGCCTGTGTTCATATTTAGATTTATTTTAATCCCAGCCCAGTGATGCATTGATTGTTGTCTCAGCGCTAGTTTACCTACTCAGATAATCTTCCAAAGAAACTGTTGGCTTGAGGCTCACTGGAATGAGCTCAGTCTGTCTGTGTCTGCTCAGGCTCAGCAGATGTTGCACCATGGAGTTGTACACGCATGTGTGCACGCTCAGTTGTGTCCGACGCTTTGTACCTGTTCTATAGCCCACCAGGCTCCTCTGTCCATGGGATTCTCCAGACAAGAATCCCGGAGTGGGTTGCCATGCCCACCTCCAGGGGATCTTCCCGACCCAGGGATCACACCTGAGTCTCTTTGTGTCTCCTGCACTCGCAGGCAGGTCTCCACCACTAGTGCCACCAGGAAAGCCTGGAGTTGTACACATTTTGTATTATTTGATCACATAGATGAATAGAAGCGTGTCTAGCCCTTGCTTTGGTCCTTAAATATTTCAGTGGTTCTTTATCTAAAATACTTCTTTTTCTTCCTGGTGCCTTTGCCGTCACCTGTTTCACCTTCAAGTCAAGCTGGATTATTTCAGTAGAGCTGGCAATTGGCCCTGAGGAAGGAATCAGTTACCTCACAGACAAGGGCTGCAATGTAAGTGTGCTTCAGTTCGGTAGGAAGGGGCTGGCACTTGTGGTGTCTGAGAGGAGGTGGCTCTGTGCGGGCCAAGAGTCTTGAATAAATGCCATGAGATTCAGCCCTGCAGACTGATGGCTGTCATGAAATGCTGGAGGGTGGGGACTGATGGGCATGTTGTGTTTGCATGAGAAGAAAAGCCCACTCCTCTTGGGAAATGAGCAGAGTCTCTGGTGGTGTGTCCATGTGGAAGGGTCCTTCAGATGCCCACTGTCTCCCCAGCACCAAAACCCTCAGAAGAACCCCAGAACATGTCAGAGACATTCCTTGCTCATGGTGTGTTGGGAGTGGGCACGAGTCCCTCTTGCTGAGAGAAGCAGGGCAGAATGCTCCCTGAGACCGAGACTGTCACTCGGAGAGTCAGATCAGGGGCTCCCTCCCTCCACCTCCGTGTGTCTTCGAGCTGGGGCATGGGCGCCCCCTCGTCCAGCCCCTGAAGGTGGAGCGCCCCTCTGCCTCCATGAGCACAGAGGGCAGACACAGCCCTGACCGTGAGGTGAACAGGCAGCCCTGGCAGGTCCTTGCCAAGTCCTCAGATTGAGAAAGGCCCCCCTCTTCCTGGGCGTGGTGGACAGTCAGGCTCCCCAGACACCCTGTCAGCGGGGTGAGGTGGGAACCATGGAGATTACACGGGAGAGTGCACCAGTGTCTGGCATCTGTGGTCAAGTGTTTGCCTTTTCTTCCCAAAGCCCACACACCTGGCTGACTTCAACCAAGTGCAGCCATCCAGTATTCAAACAGTGAAGATAAGGACAGGAAAGGGACGCTGCAGCTAAAGATCTCAGGGGCGCCTGAGGTAAGGGGGATAAAGGAGATAGCCTGTGCTCATGCTGTGTCTCCAGTCCTGTCGACTGTGCGACCCTAGGCCCGTAGCCTGCCAGGCTCCTTTGTCGATGGGATTCTCCAGGCAGGAATACTGGAGTGGGTTGCCATATCCTGAAACAATCCTTATTTCTAAACTAGCCCTTTATTGAAATGATTGTTTCGGGATACAGATGAAGTTTTGATGGATCCTCAGAATCACAGCTTTCTCTTACGTAATGAGCATCACATAACAAATGTGTGTGTCTATGCTCGGTTGCTCAGTCACGTCTGACTCTTTGCAGCCCCATGGACTGTAGCCTGCCAGGCTTCTCTGTCCACAGGAATTCTCCAGGCAAGAATCCTGGAGTGAGTTGTCATTTCCTCCTCAAGGGAATCTTGCCGAGGGCTCAAATTTGTGTTTCCTGCTTCGCAGGCATATTCTTTACTGCTGAGCCTCCTAGGAAACCCTGCATAACAAATTGTTGTTGTTCAGTCGCTAAGTTGTGTCCAATTCTTTGTGACCCGATGGACTGCAGCATGCCAGGTTTCTCTCTCCTTCACTGTCTTGCAGAGTTTGCTTGAATCTATGTCCATTGAGTTGGTGATGCCATTCAACCATCTCATCCTCTGCTGCCCTCTTCTTTTTTTGCCTTATTCTTTCCCAGCATCAGGGTCTTTTCCAGTGAGTCAGTTCTTCACATCAGGTGGCCAAAGTATTGGAGCTTCAGCATCAGTCCTTCCAATGAATATTCAGAGTTGATTTTCTTTAGAATTAACTGATTGATTTGATCCCCTTGCTGTCCAAGGACTCTTAAGAGTCTGTTCCAGCACCATAGTTCAGAA
>SJYC01017661.1:0-32331 GCA_006408675.1 Madoqua kirkii | reverse complement strand
GGTATGCTTTGTATATTTTTTGAAGTTCAAGAGATGTGGAATATTTTTAAACAGCTTTTTTTGTTAACAGTTATCATAAAATGGTGTTTGAATATTGCTTTTTAA
Source organism: Madoqua kirkii (assembly GCA_006408675.1). Taxonomy (NCBI): domain Eukaryota; kingdom Metazoa; phylum Chordata; class Mammalia; order Artiodactyla; family Bovidae; genus Madoqua; species Madoqua kirkii. The sequence goes on along the minus strand of SJYC01017661.1, from coordinate 32,226 downwards.
AAAATATAGTTAAGATATTGACATAAGCATTATCTTAACTATTTACTGGTGTGATGAGCATGATGTGCTTTCTCTGATATGTTTCTCAAAATATATGTGCCTTTCCCTCCCATTTAAAAATGTAGAAAATAGAGGAAAGGTGGGAAAAAGCATCTTCTATGGACCCAGGTTTGGCATCTTAAAATATATATGCTATACATGTGTATGTATACATGTATATATACACATATATATCCATATGCACACATATATAGTATGTTCTCATCTATGTCACATTTCTAAAATAACAGTTTCCTAAAACTCTACTGTCTGACAGTCTTAGAAGTCTAATTCCTGTTAGTTTAATTTACCTTGAGTGAATTTTTACCTATAATTTAGCTTGATGTATTTGCCTAGTTGATGACTGAATTATTTGTTAATGTTCCAGCATACAAATATAATTGCTTTTCTTTTTTATCATCCACAAACATCTCACAACCCCCTTCTCAAGAAATATTTGTGTTAGTATTCATGCTTTCATGCTTAGCAGAGGTGCTCTAGTGAGGAACCTTGTGGGGCAGGTGTGTGGGGGAGCCCTGCGGCTCAGGAGTCAACCCCTTCCTGATGTGGGGAGAGGCCTGTTCAGTGCCGGAGCTTGTGTTGCCGGGCGGTGCCGGACGCCGGCAGCCTCCCCTCAGCCCAGGGTGATGTGCGGGGGCTGACTAGCTCAACATCTCCAGTCTGTGGCGGCGCAGGAGATGCGGGAGCCGGGGAGCAGGCCCTCTGGGGTTGTGATCTAGTTGGAGAGAGAGGCCACTGCTCGCCTGAGTGGCCCGGTGGTGGAGGACTCTGTCAGTTGCTGGCATCAGAGTGTGTTTTGTGCCGTGCTCCACAGAAGAGTAGCTGTCCAGCTAGCGTGAGTCATTCCTGAGCACTGCAGTCCTCCCTTGCTAGACTGGAAGTGGGCCCGGGCGGCAGGCTGGGAGGCACTGGTGGTCCTCACTGACCTGGGCGCCCCCGTGCTCTGCAGCCACTCCGTGCGATGCTGAGCTGACATGCCGTGCTGGGCTCATTTCGACTCTGGGTGGTGATGAAACACAACAGGCCTCACAGAAACTTCGGGTCTTGTTTCTTCCATTTCCTCACGTCCTCAGCATTTTTTCCACAGCTGCCCATTAAGACACCGTGGGTGTCACCTCTCCCAATCCCCCAGTCCTGATCCACCTTCACTGTCCTCCCTGGGCACCCTGGACTGGAGTTCACCCTGCAGCCCCTTCTCTACAGCAGCTCTCGGGGTGCTCCCTCCTTTATTGAATGTAGATAGGCGATTCCCTTGGCAGAATCTTTTCTCAGCTCGGCCCGGAGGCTTCCCATCGTCTCTGCACAGCCCGCCTATCCAGCCTGCCCCCGTCTTCCACACGGTCTTCACGCAGTTCTGTCGGGCCTCCGGCCCCTCTGCCCACCTCCTTCCCCCTGTAGTTCTGCTCAGACTGCTCCACCGGCCAGCACAGCCTTTTCATTGTCACACGTCAAAATCTTTCTGTTCTTCAGAGTCAGTGATGCTGTTCCACACGTGGCCACCACTTTGGTGGTTCACGGAACCATCAAACCTTCATTCACAGGCCACAAAGAATGTTCCATGTCCCATGAATATTTAGTGACGGCTTACCTCTTAGATTCCTGTTATTCCTTCGTCACCCAGCTCATGACTTGCTCCCTTCCGTGGAGTTGGACTCACAGCATGCAAGGACTCTTGAACACGCCATCCCAGCAGTATGGCTTGCCAAGAGCTGCGCCTTGCACTTAGCTGTTAAGGTGACACCTAGATGATCAGGACTTCTGCCAAACCTCAAGATTCTTTCTTATCTGGTAGCCTGGAAACACGTGGGTGTACTGTGGTTAACCTCAGCCACCCGCAGACTCAGTGGAGCGCCACGCCGTTCCCCACGCCACAAGCCGATCTGTCTCCAGGATCGAGAGCGAAACTCTAGATCTCAGAGACAAGACTGCATGTACTGGACATGGACTGTAAACTGGCTCATCTCACACTTACGTTAGAAACTCCACATCTCAGAGACAAGACTGCATATATTCAACATGGACTGGTTGGTCAGGTTTTGGCTGAGGCTCAGCCTGACTGTGGCCAGCAGTTGTGACCTGCTTTTCTGTCATAGTCCATCCTGTCCCACCCCAGCAAACGCTGCAAGGTGGCTATTAGTCCAGTCTTAGAAATTCCATCGTCAGGTGCTGCTGAGTGCCTGCTCTGTGCTAGGCATTGTTCCAGATGCTGGGGTGCACTGGTGGACAGAGCCAGGTTGCTCCCATGTAGAGCTGATGTTCTGTGCAGGGGACAGAGATGCTGAATTAAAATCAAACAGGCAGATGGAGAGTGAGGGTGGGGGTCCAGGGACATCCCTCTGAGCAGTTAACTGAATACAGTGAGACTTAGGACCTGTAGACACTGTGGGACAGTGAGCGCCAGGCCCTGCAGCAGGAGCTTGCCAAACTTAGCACCAGCCAGAGCGCTCTGATAGGCCGGGACAGGGCAGGCGAGGGCACACGCAGCGAAGAGGTGGCAGCTCTCTCCTTATTAGGCACTCAAGGGGCTGTGCATAGCATTAGATGTTACCTTGTTAACCCTGTGACGACCTCCCAAGGTCTTTATTATCTCCCCATTTCACAGACAAGAGGAAAGAAATTCAGAGAGGGCTTGTTCAGTATCACACAGCTTGAAAACGATGGAGCAAGGACTGAACTCAGGTCCTCATTGCTCCATAGGTTATGTTGACTTTTAGTAACAATTTAAGGGAGATGACCCCAAGTACCAATGAAGAATCAGCTGGGAAGATGGAGAAACTGGGACTTGTCTGATTCTTCTATTTTTTATACAGTCACAACTGAGAAGCTCTTCCCCAGTCTTTAAGGCTGGCTTCAGATGCCACCCCCTTCTAGGCCCTCCCTCCTATTCCAGGACTCTCTTTCCTCAGCATTGTCTTGCCTGCCATACATGCCACTATTGTGGGTAATCTTTAAATAGATACAAGCTTAGAAACCTTCTTATCCCCTAGACCACAACTCCGTCATAGACAAAGACATGTTCTATTTGTCGTTACTGTCTGGGACAGAGTGCTCAGGGATTGTTTTAGGTGAATTGGGTGCCCGAGCAAGGTGCAGAGTGGTGTAGGGCTTGGAGGACTGCGCTTTGGTGGGGGAATAGAGGGAGAAAGGCAGGGACCCTCAGAGTGGATAGTGGCCTCGAGAGCCACTGGGCTCACAGACTCCCCCAGCGCTGGTCAGTGAACCCTTCTGCACGCACCCCTAGGCAGTTTGGGGCAAGGGGTCTGGAGGCCAGCCAGTGGGAAGGCTGAAGTCTGGATGTCAGCAAACAGTCCCCAGCTCATGATCACGGGTTCCAGGCCCTCCTGCTTATCTCTTTGTGAGGAAGTAGAGTTTCAGACCATCCTCAGTAGGGTCCAGTTTCAGTCCATGTTAAATATATGCAGTCTTGTCTCTGAGATCTGGAGTTTCTAACGCAAGTATGAGATGAGCCAGTTTACAGTCCATATCCACTATATGCATTCTTGTCTCTGAGATCTAGAGTTTCACTCTAATGTAAGTGTGAGATGAGCTGGTTTATAGAAATATCCAGCAGAATAGAGCATTTCCCTGAGTACCTTCTCTGATGGCCTAGAGTCAACTTTTCTAGCCTATGTGTATAATTTTAGGAAACGTGTTTCTTCTAGAGTGCAGTTAGCAGTACGTGGAGAGGCCTTCACTTGTCCTAAGGGGTCTGTGTGTGTCAGAGAGGGGCACCTTGAGTGGGTGGGGGGTTGAGCAACGTTTGTGTGGATGAAGATTCCCCAGAATGCAGGTGCTTCATTCACTGAACGAAGCTGAATTTTAAATATTCCAAAGGTACAAACTTTGGTTTTCGGTTGGTTTTTGTGTTTCAAGGTTCTGTTTGTCTGTTTTAAATTACCAGGCTCTATAGTGAAGCAGTGGGACCTTAAGTGTAACAGAAATGCTGATGACCTGTGACAACCACCTCACTGTGCCCATGGCTCCTTTCACACGTCTGAGTTGTGGTAATGGGGCTGGAGATGAGAAGACCGTGTTCTCTCTTCTGTGTCTGTCACCACAACCAAGGCCATGACCTTTTCCTTTTGTTTGAAATGTTTGTTTTGATTGTCTCTGCTGAGCCCTTGGTGGTGAACACATGTATCACTGTGTAGTGACACTTTGCGATGGAACGTTTATTATAGATTAAAAAAAATTTTTTTTTTTGCTTTGTAACAGATTCTTCTGGTTTAGTTGTTAACCTTGCAGCATCATTCCAGCTATTTAAAAGGGCTTCTCTAATGCGCTATGGAAATTTGTTTTCCTGTCCTCTCTCTCTCTTTTTTTTTTGGCATCAGCACTGTTTCAGGGGATGATTTTGGCTTGATACCTAGATCCCTGTTCTTGGGTTTTGTTGGCTTTTGAAAAATTGTCTTTCCTTATGGTTTGGTGAATGGGTTGGTAGCAAAATAAGATTTTTGGTAAAAAGGACAAAAGAATTCAGCTATAGCTGTGAACATGTTCATTTTTCCTACCTTGTCATTGAAAATTGGGGAATCACTTTTAACCATTTTATGTGTGTGTACCCAAAGAGCACGGACTGTTTCTGGATTGTCAATGAGGATGCTAAATCTTTAAAATAAAAATTATTTTAAAATTGTTTTATAATTAAAAAAAATAAAAATTACATATAGTGACTAAAAATTATCCTAAACTAAAAGTTGACAAAATAAATGTCATTTGCGTTAAGCTGCTTCATTACAAATTCTAAAGCATCTAAAAAGTAGTTACCTACCTATGAGTGAGGCTCAGAGATTTTGCACATGCACAAGCATTGTCTTGTTTAAGCCTCAGGACAGTCTTCCTCCCTTTCCCACTTTATAGGTGAGCTAGGGTGGTGAGATGTGGCTCATGTAGCTAGCCAAAGCAGAGAGCCTGGTGGAAACCCAGATCTGGGCTCTGATCAGATCTGGGCTCTGATCAGATCTGGGTTCTCATCAAACCACACGGAGATGTTGGAAGGCAGGAGTTGTCGGTGTGAGAAGGGAGGAGTATTTTCCTGGAAGAGTCTGAGTCCGATTTCAGGGTGGTTTTTCTTCCATTTATCAGGATAGCAATAGCATAGTGTTGACTCATTTCTGACTGTTCTGTTGGAATCCAAATATCTGCCCTGCCTTCAAGTTTGAGTCTGTTTCGTCTGGTTTATGGCCTAGTTTCACTTTTGGTAACTGATTTAGAAGGTAGTCTCTCTCTATACTGAAAGCTTAATTTTAAATGAAATCTTTCAGGAATTGTTTAAGTGCCCTAATTTAGAGTACTGTCGCCTAGTACAGGGGTCCCCAAGCCCCTGGACTGTGGACCAGTACTGGTCCTTGGGTCCTCAGCTTGTTAGGAAGCAGGCTGCACAGGAATAGGTGAGCCGCAGGCGAGGGAGTCAGGCTTCACCTACTGCCTCCCTTCACTCAAATGACCGCCTGAGTCACCCCCTCCCTTTGAGTCGGAAACACCATCTCCCATAAATCTAGTCCTGTTGCCAAAAAAGTTAGAGATTGCTGGCCTATTACATGTGAGGCTAATTTTTGTAAATTATGTGCCTTATGACATAATTTAATCAAACTAATGCTACTGGTGATTTTTATGTGCACTGGTGGCTTAACTGGTAAAGAATCTGCCTGCAGTGAGGGAGACCTGGGTTCAATCCCTGGGTTGGGAAGATCCCCTGGAGAAGGGAATCGCTACCCACTCCAGTATTCTGTCCTGGAGAATTCCATGGACAGAAGTCCATGGGGTCACAAAGAGTCAGATATGACTGAGCGACTTTAATTCACCCACTCATGTGGTAAGTATTGGGGGTTTGACTTATTCACAGTACTTGTCTTACTGGAAATGCTTCTGATTCTGACAGTCATAACTAGAGTCCTGCGGTCAGTGTGGGGTTAGGAGAGACATTTAGCGGTCTCTGGCTGAGTGAGGGCAGGGTGACTGATTGTGTTGTACCTGAATGAGGAAGTATCGTGATTGGCAGAATACCTTTGCCCCCAACCCCCCCCCCCCATCTCCCTCTTCACACCATTGTTATAGCATCTGGACTCCCTTTGCCTCTCTTGAGATTTGAGGCTGCTGCCTGATTTCGGCCCTCTCCTCTCTGGCTTCTACAGGAGTCCCATGGGTTCTGAACTACCCACAGCATGTGTTACAGGCTAATGCCCTGAAGAAGCACCAGAGCCAGGCTGACTTCCTGCTCCTTAGCTGCAGGCTGGAGATGGGCAGACACATGTAGGACCCCCAGCAGGGACACTTTCAGATGAAAGAGAAATCCGAATGAGATCGGAGCAATCATGAGAGCAACAGAAATTGACAGAGGATATTTACCCGGGCAAACTCCTTCCAGGCCACAGATCTGTCCTCAGGCCCTGTGGATGTAGTTTCCAGAGTAGAGTGTGCCCTGCTGCTCGTTTTGGCCCCACTCAGCGAGGGGCTGTGTACTGCTTCTTCCTCAAGAGCACTCTGACCTGTATGTTCCGAGCTCTGGTCTGTAGGAAAATGTCCCTCATGGAGGCCAGGGTTTGGGAGTATTTGGATGATGAGCCATGTTATTCTCCTTGCTCCTAAGAAATCTGTATGCAGGTCAAGAAGCAACAGTTAGAACTGAACATGGAATAACAGACTGGTTCCAATTTGGGAAAAGAGTATATCAAGCCTGTATATTGTCACCCTGCTTATTTAACTTACATGCAGAGTACATCATGCGAAATGCAAAGCTGGATGAAGCACAAGCTGGAATCAAGATTGCCAGGAGAAATATCAATAACCTCAGCTATGCAGATGACACCACCCTTATGGCAGAAAGTGAAGAAGGGCTAAAGAGCCTCTTGATGATAGTGAAGAGGAGAGTGAAAAGTTGGATTAAAACTCAACATTCAGAAAACTAAGATCATGGCATCCGGTCCCATCACCTCATGGCAAATAGATGGGGAAACAATGGAAACAGTGACAGACTTATTTGGGGAGGCTCCAAAATCACTGCATATAGTGACTGCAGCCATAAAATTAAAAGATGCTTGTTCCTTGGAAGAAAAGCTATGACCAACCTAGATAGCATATTAAAAAACAGACATTACCAACAAAGGTCCATCTAGTCAAGGCTATGGTTTTTCCAGTAGTCATGTATGGATGTGAAAGTTGGACTATAAAGAAAGCTGAGCACCAAAGAATTGATGCTTTTAAACTGTGGTGCTGGAGAAGACTTCTGAGAGTCCCTTGGACTGCAAGGAGAGCCAGCCAGTCCATCCTAAAGGAAATCAGTCCTGAATATTCATTGGAAGGACTGATGCTGAAGCTGAAACTCCAATATTTTGGCCACCTGATGGTGAAGAACCAACTCATTGGAAGAGATCCTGATACTGGAAAAGATTGAAGGCTGGAGGAGAAGAGGACAACAGAGGATGAGATGGTTGGATGGCATCACCGATGCGATGGGCGTGAGTTTTGAGCAAGCTCCGGGAGCTGGAGCAAGCTCAGGAAGGCCTGGCTTGCTGCAGTCCATGGGGTTGCAAAGAGTCAGACATGACTAAGTGACTGAACTGAATGAATAAACTTTAATAATAAAATTTATTACTGTTAATACAAGAAGCCCAAGTATCATTGTATGAAATAGAAAAACACATATTGTCCAAAGACTCAATTTTGGGGGTTGGTTGTTTTTTTCTTTTTTTTATTCATAGAGAAAAAATTTAAAGGAAGGCTTGAAACTTTTAAAATATAAATTCCGGAATTTGACCTCATAGCTTTCAGTCATGTGTCATGGATGCATAATAATTGTGGAATTTATTAAAAATCAAACTGCATGACATAAGATAAAATGTATGTGAAAATTTTACATGCAAGGGATCATGTGAATGAATGGATACGGTACTTTTGAATTTTTAGCTTTTTAACTCTTTATCCTGGGAATTTCCAAATACAATACAGAAGTAGAGAGAATAGAACTGTGTAGTGAATCTCCAGATACTCATCGCCCAGATTCAGTAACTAAAATCCAGTCGCTTCATCCCTGCCTCCACCCTCTTACTCCTCGTTGATTGTCTTCCCTCGTGGCTCAGTTGGTAAAGAGTCTGCCTGCAACGCAGGAGACCTCGGTTCAATCCCTGGGTCGGGAAGATCCCCTGGAGAAGGAAATTGCAACCTACTCTAGTTTTCTTGCCTGGAGAGTCCCATGGACAGAGGAGCTATAAGTGTTTCTAGAAGATGACTTTAAAAGCAGTTTTATTATATTATAAGAAAGTTAACAGGAATTCCTTAATGCCAACTGTCCAGTCCGTGTTGCGATTCCTTGGTTAAGGCATTGTCACACTTGGTGTCGTCCAGTCGAGGGTCAGACAAGTGGTGCTGGATGAGCTTGGCTGTATGCCCCTCCAGTTTCTGTGCACTGTCTGTATTTATCTGAGGAGGAAATCACATCCCTCACACCATGCGCCACGCCCTGAGTCTGGCCAATTGCAGTTGTGTACGCCGTGCTAAGCGGGTCCCTCTCTGGCCCCTGTATTCCTGAATTTCCTGTACTCTGGTCGTTAAGGTTGAGAGGAGTTTGGTCAAGGAGTTGGGTGTGGGCTGAGGGAGGCAGGTGGGCAGATATCATCAACAGGACTCACATTGTTTCAATCACAGCACACCCAAATTGTTTCCATTCTTCTCGTTTCTGCTCCTAGCTTGGACTGGTGGCAGTAAGCTGCCGCCATCCTCATCCTGAGCCCTGCCCTCCCTGGGCCCACCCTGGGTCCTCAGCTTTCTTGACGGTGCCCTGTCCTTTGCAGTTGAGCTGTGTGCGCCAGCTGTGTTTTCTCCGTCACATGGTGTCACCCGTGCATATTAGAGGGTTGGGCCGCCCTTGTGTTGACCCCACTGCGACGTGTCTGCTGTGGCCCTCACCACGCTGTAGTTGCCGTGTCTTCAGCTCTAGGAGGGCTGGCATGTGTCTCGTTCATCCGGCAAGTGCCTAATAGAGAGAGTTGGCTTTCAAGAGAGTTTTCAGTACGTGAATGACAGTGAATGAGGAGCAGATGCTGGTAGGCGGAGGGCTTCCAAGCCTTGTTTTCAGCTACCCTGGCTCCAGTTTTTTATGAGAAAGCAGTTTATTTGAGGTGTACATTTAATGTCTGTGTCTTTGTTGATGGTTTGGAGGAAAGTGCTGATAAAGCTCTTTTACAGATCAAGAGCTGCTAGCTCTCTGCACTGCTCTCTTTGCGGTTGACGTTAGCTGCTCACGAGAGCCTGTGTCCATGGATCTTTGTTGCTTGTGTCATTGTGTGTCAGCTTCATTCTTCGTAAAGGCATCTGTACCTTTGCTCGCTCCACTGGCTTTGTGGAGCTGGCCGACCTCTTCATGTCTTGCTTAAAGTTTCAGTATCTAGTGCTACTCTTTCCTAAAAGGGAAAACTGTGTTTTAAAATATTAATATGTTTCTCAAGTCAATTATATTAAGAAATGGAGTATACCAGTAGTCACATTAAAGCATTGCAACTTTGTACTTGCTTTATAGCTATGCCTTACAATGTAACATAAGTTTTCTCTGGTATTGAAATAATGTGTTTCTGTTTTTCTCTTCCCTCCTCCTGCCTCTGTGTAAGGAGTCAGTCACTGCCAACCTAAGGTTAAGAAGGCTAGGCGCTTCCTCCCCTTGGTCTTCTGTGCCCACGAACCTCCTTCTGCGGGTATTGCACTCAGCTTTTGCACAGGCTCTCCTCTTAACCACAGCTGACCACAGCGGCCAGGCGGCAGTCTAACGATGCTTGTAGATGGTGCCGGCCCCGGGGTCAGTGTAGTGCTGCCCGCCAGGGGCCTGTGGGCTGGGGTTCAACGTGACTGTCTGTGGGCTGTCCTGATAGAAGACTCTTTGTTTGCCTGTTTGCTGGTGTTTAAATGCATGACAGGGCGAGAAGTCTCCTCCTGTGTGATCTCAGTGTTTTCCCAAAGGGGCCGGCAGGTACCACACCTTTCCCTCATGGGTTTCCTAACACAGCATGTGAGTGATGGAGGAGGATGGTCCCAGTGAGCCCTGGGGTCTCCTTGCCTGCTTCGTGAGCAGATATTCAGTGATGCTGCAGAGGATGGGCAACCAGGGCCCCGGAAGCGTTATCTGGGAGAGGGAGATGATGAGGGTGTAGCAACCCGGATGGTCCTTCTGCAGATGCTGTGTAGATGTGAGTGGAAGTGCATCGGCAGAGCCCCAGGAGGAGTGGCGGGAGCCCCGGGGCTCCCTGAGGAGGCCTTCTGAGGGCTGTTACCTGCGCACACACTAATGACCCGCAGTTCTCATTTCTGTCCAAGAGGGTGCACGTTCCTTGTGAGGATAATAGACTTGTCTTTAACATTTAACGGTGAGAAGCAATCAAATTAGCCTTGCTTAATGTGGCAGAAACGCACCTAAACTGCTGTTTACCTGGGGTAATGTAAGGAGGCTTCAAACTCGCACTAATGCCCTCAAGTCAAATGAACATGCTGACTCCTCCATCCTGCAGTCTTTCTTTTACCTTTTGAATTAGACTGGGGGGGGTGTGGTTTTTGTGTTTTCCTTACACTATGATTTGCTTGTCATTTTAATAGTGTTTTCCCTTCTCTCCCCCTTCCTTCCTCTCTCTCCTCCCCTCCCCTTTCCCTTCCTCTCCCTTTCTTTGCATGCCACCCGGATCCACAGATGAAATTAGTGGGGACGGTAATATTTATTTTCACGTTTGTGTTACTAATGTGAGATGATTATTTATGGATATAAATACCACTCAGTTTTTAATGAAAAGCAAAATGTGGCTTAGATCCAACGGAGTATGTATGAAACAAATGATGGTGTGAACCAGTAATCTCTTTAGAGTTGCTCAGGGTTTCAACCCAAGAAGGGTCACCATCAGTTTCTCTACCACATCTCACTGGTAAACTTGAGTTGTGTATATTCATAGAGAATTTTAGAGATCTCATTATTAGAACTAGAGGTAAATGGAAATTGTCAGAGCTGTTTCATTCCTCAGTAAATGGGAGAGAGTCACACACTTTCCCACATTCGTGTGTATAGTAACTTTTAGTTGGGAGTGGCGTGGCAGGAAGAAAAGAAGGAAAAGTGATTTCTAAGAGTCACAGAGACTAAAGCAATTAAGGAACTGTCAGCAGTTGTTATTCTTCAGGCAGTTGAGGACACCACTTCATAAACTAGAAGTTTAAAAGTCACGCGTAGTGTCTTGTCTTTCATTTCCCTTGTGTGCTGCCTGCATGAAGCTTGGTACTCTTTTATAATAAGGAGTAAGATTTTATAAACTAAAATTAAGGGGGATTACACTTTTCCTCACTATTCAATGAGAAAAATGCTTTCACTGAAGATTCCGTCTGTGCTCCTGTCTGTTGGGTTGGTGATGTGATCCTTATGAGCAAAGTGCTTGCAGTGAAAGGTCTGAACTGAGTGTGACGGGGAGAATGTGTCTGCCTCCCGGGACTTGCAGCCGGAAGCTCTGGGCTCTGTGTCTCGGCTGATTGCTTGGTGGTGGCTGGTTGGAAGCTCTTCCGTGGAGGGTTCCCTGTGTGTCTGCCCTTTATCTATGTGACTGTCGAGTCCCCCAGCAGGGATTCCAAGTGTAGCTAGGTGTTTTCTTCACTGGTGAGCAGAGGGGTGAGAGACTGACTCTCCAGGGCTGCTGGATGAGCGGCCAGGGCCCAGGCTCCAGCCTCACCAGCCGACCTGTTGGGTGACCTGCAGCAAAGCACTTGCCCCCTGGAGTCTTCATGTGTAGAAGGCCTCGGTGGTTGAGGATTACTGTGAAAGCATACAAATTTAAACAGATGAGTACAAGCAAGTGGTTATTACCATGTTGTTCATCTAAAGAAAACGTTTTTTTGTGCACTTTCCCCACATTTGGATTTCCCAGTACTATGAATCAGGGTGAGTGTTATTATCCTCACTTACAGGTGAATCTGCTGAGCCCTAAGGATTTAATTCTTGAGTCTAAGGCAGGGATCCACAAACTAAGGCCCAAAGTCCAATTATAGCAATATAGTTTTTGTATTGCTCCTTGAGCTAAATAGGATTATTATATTTTTTAAATGGTTGAGAGGAAAATCAAAGAATGTGGCATCAAAACTATGTGAAATTCAGGTTTCCGTGTCCTCAGTAAGTTTCATTGGAACACAGTCATACCTTCGGTCATGACCAGTCTGCTCACCCCTGCAGTTTAAGCAGCAGAGTTAAGTGGTTGCAGTGGAGACTGTGAGCAGCAAGTCTGAAATACCTACTCTCTGACCTTCTACAGAAAAAGTGTGCTGACCCTGGTGCAGGTCACAGAGCAAAGCAGCACCCTTCCTGGCTTCCTGAAGGCCCTCCTCTCCCTGCCCCCCACCCACTCCGCCTGCCGTCCCTGCGGCCTCCAAGGCTGACCGCAGGTTCACCTGTCCAGGTGGCGTGAGGGGCTGTCATCGCTCGGTCACACTGCACTGCTGAGCAGTGGCGTCCCCGTGCATGCGCTGCTCTGTGGGTGGTGCGTCCTCAGGCCCGCCAAGGGCAGCAGGCCCGGCCTGGAAGTAGGGACAGACTCTCACCGCCTGCCCCCTTCCCCACAAGGGGAGTGAGGGCACCCAGGAGGTTGGTGGGCTGCAGATCCTGGTCCAGTTCTGATATTTACAGCCAAGTGTCCGCTGCTCCGTCCCTCCCACTCTCCAGACTGGCCCTTCCCAGGGACTCCAACAGCATCAGGCCCTGGGTGGCAGAGCAGAACCCGTGTGTGTGTCCAGGTTTCCGGAGCGACTGTTAGGTCTGGCTCACCACCTTTGAAAATGAGAACTTGATGCTTTTCCCTCCTCATTTCAGTTGTCAATTTCTGTCCTTTTAACATGTCTTCCCATCATTTGTATTTTACCACATACTGTGACACCAAACACTGTAAGTTACAGTGTTATCCAGGGTTTCAGAGGTCACCATTTTTCAAAATATCTTTTTTGAAATATTCAACTCATGGTCTGAAAAGCCTTTTAGATTGCAGTGTTACTCATGGTTTCAGAGGCCTTCATTTTTCAGAGTGTTCATTTTGAAATATTCAACTCATGGTTTGAAATTGTCTCCCAAATGCACAGGCCCACAAAAGCCTACCTGGGCACAGCCCCAGAGCAAAGCTGGACCCCCAATGGGGGTAAAGTCCCTGAGCACACTCAGGGGAGCGTGCTGAGGTCTCAAGACTCAGGGGGTCTGGTCTCACAAGATGAAGCCCCCAGAAGCTCAGAAGGTGACAAAGAGCAGAGCTCGGAGCGCGATGCCCCAGGTGCCTTCCTGCAGGGCAGTGTTCCAGCCTGGGAAACAGGATGATGAGAGCGAGACCCACCATGTGCGATTTTCCCGAGGTTAAGCAGTGGTGCGTGTAGTTGTTTGTGATGGTGTCTGGGCAGGTACCCAGGTCTCCGTTAGTCGTGACCACCATGACTAAGTGGAGCATACACAGCTCTTCCCTTCGTTTGTGCCGAGATTTTTCAACCTGCCTCCTTTTCCCTTATGTTTTCCTCCTACCATATTTGGGGGACAGGTGGTTTCAGGGGTGGACTCCAGTTGTTCAGGGACCGTTGAGTATGTAAAAGTACCTCTCATATCAGTGTCGTACTAGCCCATCATCGTAAAAACCAGGAAAGAAAAATGAAAACTAGAACCAAACCCATATCAAGAGTTCTTGGAGAAATACGCCAAGTATTCTCACTTGAAAAGCCCTTCTATATATACAAGGTCACGGTAAACCCATATGCACGTGCCTTTGCCAGTGTTGACCCTGCCACGTGAGAACCAGCTTGAGAACACAGCAGCAAGAACTCCCTGTTCACCTGGCATCATACTGTCCACACCCACATTGATCATAATGATGCCTGGGTGTTTTGGATAATCCCCAGAGCTTTTTTTTTTGTAGCATTCACGTAGCACTGAAAGACAGAAACTGCAGACTCTTTCTTGTGATGGTGTAAACTAAAGTGTATGCAGCTTGTTTTTTTCCCATATCAGTTTTGTGGGCCAGCCTGATGTATGAGCCATCTTCTTTCTTCTCCTAGAGAGCAGTTCAGAGGTTGTCTCTCTGCTGAGGGTTTTATAAAAAGAGGCAGTCCTGGGAGCTGCTGCAGCCCCACCCAGAGGTCTCCTGCCAGGGAGGCCTCAGAAGCAGAGGGCACCAAGGAGATTGCAGCCCTCGGTCACCTGTCACCTGCAGGGCCCACCGTAGCTTGATGTGCATCTCTGTGATCCTGACAACCCCTGCAGGCAGACGTGTTCTCATCAGACACGTGAGGGCACCGCTGAAGCCCAGACAGGGGGCTGTGGGTGCCCCCGTGCAGCTCTGCCTGGCCTGGCTCCTGCGCCTCAGGCTCATGGCCCCCCTCGCGTGCCCGGAGTGCACACCTTCTTTCTGTTCAGTGGGCACTCACCGGGTGCCTCCCCAGTGCCAGCTCTGGTTTGCAGGCTGAAACAGGACTGTAGGTGGCCTGTAGCAGGGCCCGCTGTCCCAGGGGCTCCACTCCCAAGAGCCAGAGGACCAGCAGAGAGCCGGTAGTGACGGACTCAGGGTCCATCAGAGCGGGGCGATTGAGAGTGGCTGGGGCCCAGGAGGGCTCCCTGAGCAGGTCGCACCCAGGCGGCAGACACTGTTACTTAGGGAGATGGAAGGATGGGCGGACAGTGACCCCAGTGTTCCTGGGAAGCCCGCTGAGTCCTGGGCCCCTGACATCTTGGTGGAGCTGAGAGCCTAGGGCAGGGGCTGATGATGATTCCAGGGCAGCTCTGGTAACAGGGCGGCTCGGGGAGGGAGGCACGACCAGAGTGCTGGGCAGTTTTGCAGCAGAATCTAGCCTCCTCGGGGTCAGCTAATGTGTTTTGCCTCTAAGAGGGTGTGTGTGTATGTGAAGGAAGACCGTAGGGGTGGGTCTGGGGTGCAGGAGATCAAGTCGCCACCCTACCCACAGTGTGGACGGCTGAGGGTCCGTCTGTGTGGCCTTAGCCTGACACAGTCCCCCACTTAGTCCTCTTCCTCACCCCAGCCTTGGCGGCACACTCTGTCCCCAAGTTTCATTTCACAGTTTCTACTCAGCCATCTTACACGAAAGCAAGGCTGTGGACCTAGAAACCACCACCACTCCTGCTATCCACTGAAGAGTGTAAGGTGTGGGATAGATTAAATAATTTTTTTATTTAATCCTGAAAGTAGTAATATTTATAAACACGTAAGAATAACGTAAATTATTTACCTGTCATACAGGGCTTAGGAATAGGTCACATTTGCCAAATACCTAAAGGAATGCCTGTTCATGGACTTTATGTTCTGCTAGTTGAATTTGTTGTTACTTGAATTACTTTTAATGATGATGACAAATAAGAAATGAATTCTTCGAACTACTTTTACATTTGATCTCAGTTGTTAGCATAGCAGTATGCAGAACAGTTGACATTCTAGTGACTATAAACAGTATATACTATCTATTGTCTTTGGTTTCTATAATTTTAATATCTGAATGAAGTAAAATGGCAGCACAGAAGAGAGAACTTCTAATTCTTTAGAACTTATAGCTTCCTCTGCTGGCCCAGCAGCTTAAACCCTGTGCACAGAGCTACTCAAGGTTTTTCTCTTTCCAGTATGAGAAAAACAGAGAAGACCTGAGTGATTTTTCAGTGTAATTATTATCTAGGAAGTGAGTGTGTGTTTTCCTCAAAGAGTTTTCCCCCCATTAATATGGAGATGGGTCTTTAAGTTCCTGCATTACTGAGAGGAATTAGTGGAAGCATTGGAACTTATACCAGAGAAGAACTCGATTTCTATGCTATTCTGATTTTATTATTTTGACACATCTTTTACCCTTTTGACATGAATAGACAAATATCTGAGTGAAAAGTTACAAGAGCAATTCCTGGGTTGCTTTCACCTTGAATAGATAAAGTAAATGATCTCAAACGTCCGCGTGCCATTTTGTTTTCCGAAGAACATGCAGAATATGCTGTGAGGCCTGATTGCGAATGAAGTCTGAGCTGTGCGTGAAGAAGCCCCAGTAGACGGCGGTGCGGCTTTGCGCGTGTGCTCCGTGTAGGGAGGCGGGGCTTCACGGTCAGCCCCACCCGCGTGGTGCATTTGAGTCGTGCACACAGTCGTTTCCTGTCTTCTGTTTTCCACAAGGGTTTTCTGTGTCAGTCTGTGTGCTCTCCGAGGAACAAGTCTGTGTATTATGACATGGTGGACCATGATGTCACCTTTATTTCCATAAATGACTCATGTGTGAGCAAAAGTTGAGTAATAGTGTTTTAAAGATATGTCAGCATAGCAGGGGATGCAGGCAGATCATTTTGCCTTTTCAAATTAGTTCAAGGCCAGGGGGTCGCAGATTTAACCTCTTCCAACATACATGTTTCCTCTCCTACAGAAACGGACGATTATGCTGAGATCATAGATGAAGAGGACACTTACACCATGCCTTCCAGTGAGTAGCTTTGGTTTTGCTCCTGTTCAGATTTGACAGAGTTTTAAATATCTTGTGTTTAAATGTTTTAGATGTTATTGTCCTTTTAATACTTTATTGAGTTCATAGTAGAAATACCCTCTGCAGCCTTCCATGCCCATTGCCAGGTCAGAAGCCTGAAACTCAAATGTCTATCGTAAGTCAGTTCAGTTATGGGGGTTTTGTAATCTTGTGTTCTTGCTCTTTGATAATATATAACCTTTAATGATTAAAGCATTTCCTGTCTGTAAGAAATTAGTATTTAAACACACAGACACACACCCATACAGTTCTTTGAATGCACACCTTTTAATGAATCACATTTCCCCTCTGAGGTTTTATTTCTTATTGCCCTTGACTAAGCAATTACAAAGAGCTTCCTGCGTTCAGTCCTTCCAGCTCAGGGGAGAGCAGGACTCCTCACCGCCCCTTGCCCCCTAGCAGCCTGGCAGTGTCACCCTCTGCTTCTCTGCCGTGCGGCATGCTTGTGAGAGAGCCTGGGAGCCCCAGCTCTCCAGGTGGGGTGTATATAGTCCCAGCTCTGGAAAATTTCAAGGGCGTGTCTCAATTTTAAAAAAAAGTTAACCCTACCTCTTAAAGAGGCCTAATTAGGAATCCTCCTTGAGCCTTCGAGGCCTAATAATTCAGCATCTAATATCCTGGTTTTAGTAAAGCTCTATGTGTTTGTAAAATGTTTCAGGTGCTTTACCCTGTTGTATAAATATTTTGAAAGTTGTTCTCAATAGGTTTCCTACACATGTTGAGATTTACCAAAATAAAGAGAAACAGCCCAGTCCACCTCAACCCCGTGGGTGTCCTGCAAGGAAAAAGGTGGGGGTGGGGGTGCTGAACTTCCTTCTAAGGGCTCCTGGGTTGGTGATTTGAAACGGGGCAAGAGTTGAGACTTAAATGTGTTTACTGTGACTCACGGTAGCAGTTTGGAGAAATGTTTAAATTTTGGTTTCAAGGTTTGGTTAGCCACTTAGTCTTTTGTACATTCTTGCAGACTATCCACATTTTTATTCGTATACTATTCATAGTTGAGTAGTAAATGTCCAACATGCTAACTTTTATCTAACCCCAGAAAAACGGGTTATTGTATAAGGAGTTTATGGGATAGAAATGCAAAGCATTGTACATCCCATTGCGTGAACTTGAGGATATTGTGTTGTCACTTGTGTTTGGTCGTCTTTTTTGACTCTATTAGTAGTCAGAATATTTGACAAAGTAAATATTGAAATGTACCCTCGGAGTTTGTTGTTTTTAACCTGATTGCTATTAGTTATTTCTAAGCAAGGTCTTCACTTTTTTTTCTCTTTTAATTGCGATACAGAAAGCTATGGAATAGATGAAGGTAACAGGATTCCTTTAAAATAACTGCATTTGCTTGCAATTGCAACCCATGGAATGATACGGGATGTCTCAGTTTCCAGTTAACTTTTATTTTTAAACTTTTTCATTGGTTTACTTATGATGTTAAATCAATGGAACTACCAGCTAAAGTGATTTTAAAGAGGAAAATGACCATCTAAAATTTGGGTTGAATTTTCCATGTGATTTCTGATTTGACAAATTAGAAGAAATCAAAATACCAAGCAGGTCATTGGATTAGAATCATCTCCTAGGTTCCCAGTGGGTAGTTTCTTTCCATGTGCCTCCAAGTAATTGGGTTTGTATAAATCATGACGATTGAATACATTAATCTGAGGCTGATGCTCTCAAAAATATAAAATACTTGTAATCTGTTATGTGATACATTCAACCTTGTTCCCAAATCTTCTGACTTAAAGCTGGTCCTAGAAGCTACCTCTTTAAACTCGTTTAGCTCCGTGAATAATATAGATAGGATTATAATGAAGTGGAACACTCTTAAACTTTTTTAAAACACAAACTTACGCATGCCACAATTTTTTCCCTCCATGTGTACAGATTTTAGTTACTTGTGAAATAATTGCTTTAAATAACCATTTTTTAGACTTCATATATTAATACCTGAACTAATAGTATATATTAATTAAACATATAAACTTGGAGCAATTATTTAGCAGACTATCGAATTAATCAACGGAATCAGACATTCAAAAATATGAAAAAAAGAAACCTACCTTGTATAAAAACTTGTATAAAACTCATGATTTTGATAATTTAAGCAGTGCCATAACAGTTACATAAATTCCTTTTAAAATACTCGTTTAAGAGAATTCCACTCTGTTTAAAGCATTTTCATAGAATGATGTGCCACAAATGAAATTCTTACTCATCGATGATGATGAAATGAAATGTGTCCCATGTTTTCTGCACTGGGGATGTTGCACTGAAGTGTCTTCTGGTGTGTGGATCGTGTTTTGCAGCCAGGGACTATGAGATTCAGAGAGAAAGATAGAACTCGGCCGGTGCATCGGAGAGGGCCAGTTTGGAGACGTGCACCAGGGCACCTACACGAGCCCGGTAGGTCCTGTCGGGCGGCCCCCCACCGTGCCTGCGCCGCCTCCTGCATGGCCTGCTCCTGTCTGTCCTCATGAGGCCCTTCAGGGTATTTGCCGTTGTCCTCTGCAAGGCTTATCATATACGTCAATTCACTTGCTATGTTCAGAAACTGAAACTGACAACATTAGCACCTGAGAGCTGGGTCTGTCTTTTATTTGTTCTAATCTTTCATTCAGCCTCTGTCATCAGTAACAGTTCTGTAGCACTTTGCCCACATGCTGCCCCGAAATCTCAGGCTTAGCATCCATCTGAAGCCGTGCATCTTTAGAGAGCAGTGCTTCTTTTGCATTTCTTACTGTCTTAGGAAAGCACCGTGTTCAATATTTGAGTGTGAATTGACAGGAGCGACTGATTTAGGGAAGTTTCTGTTGTTACTCAGTTCTCTTGTAAAAATGGGCGTTTTGTGTCATTTCTGGAATACGTCAGTCAGCCTTAGGTTCACACAGAGGTAGAAGTCATGATGTCCTAGGAGTTTACCGTCTCAAATTCAGAGCAGTGTGGTGTGTCGCTGCAGAATGAGAAGGCCCCGAGCTCAGGCGCTCAGCAGACAGACCTCTGTGCCAGCTGGCTGCTCTCCTCTGGGGGCCTGCCACATGGGCACACCTCCCACAGGGTTGGAGAGGGACTGTAGTCCCCGAGTCTGTGTTAGTCTTGCGGCCATTTATGTCGCTCTTGCTTGAGAGCATGTCCTAGAATACATGTTATACAGTTAGCGTGAAATCTAAAACAAATTAATGCAGTTGAGGATACTTTTAAGATACGCAAAAAAAAAGACGCACCCTGGCCATGACTTGTCAGTGAGCCTTTGCATTTAAAAGAAAAATATTAAAAATGTTTGTTAATTCCATAAATATTTATTGAACACATACTATGAATCAGGTTGCTGCTCTAATGTGGTGGGTGTTTTTTTTTTTTTGGTGAACAGGGCACCTGAAATAGAAACAGATGGTTCTGGAAGGGACCACCCAAAGCCAAGGATAGGATAAACATACATTTCCAGGGTAGAAGCCACAGGGCCGCCCCCTCCCCTCCTGCAGGTCTTTGCTCTCGTCCCCTCTCTGCTCTCTCTCTAAGAGCTTAGCTTCTAACCTGCTCTGCAACGTCTCAGTGTCTCACGGTGTCTGTCCGTATCTTCCGCTGGGACGTCAGCTGCCGGTGCACAGGGTTGCCGGCCCTTGTTCCCGGTGCGGCCTGAGCCCCTGTGGGAGTCCCGGAGGCACCACGGGTTGGGGGATGGGTGTTTGTGCTTTACTTGCATGTCTCCTTTCTGGGGATTTTCTACAGGGGATTTTCTACAGAGGGTTTTAAGTGTTCCTCCCACTGTTAAGATTTTATAGTTCTGATTCTGTCTGATCCAGAATCCACAGAAGTGCAAAATAAACCACCTTTCCTGAACGTGCCCACTGATTAACACAGAGACCTCTTGTTCCATGTATCCCCATCACAGGAGAATCCAGCTTTGGCGGTTGCAATTAAAACATGTAAAAACTGTACTTCGGACAGTGTGAGAGAGAAGTTCCTTCAAGAAGCCTGTAAGTTTCTAGACATTTCTGTGGAACTCCATTTTGACTTTTTGTCTGTGAAATCCAGTCTCTGAAGAAGAAAAGCAATGTTTTGACTTTTACAAGGCAGCTACATTTATTCTCTTGCCATGCAGTTCATATCTGTGTTTGTCGAGGCTCATGGGTACAGAGGGGGGCTGTCACATTTAGGGTGTGAAGACAGATTGACTTACTGCCTCTTCATCCCCTGGCACTTTGTACCATGACTATCTCCCCACTGGGCTTGGGCAGATGTAGTGACCCCTGCAGGTCCTGGAGTTGAGCGGTGAGCAGGACAGACACAGTCCCTGCAGGATGGACCCCAAGAATGAGTGGGGAACAGGGCCCAGACCATCCCGAGGGGCCGCCGTAGAGAGCTGTGTGTGGCGGGTCCTCTCCTGAGGATAGCCCTGTGGAGAGCAGGCTCTGGTCCTGCCTGTTTGCACGTGTCGGCTCCTTCCCCGCTGCCTCTGGCTGGGTCCTTCATCCTGCTTCCACTGGGCTTGTTCCTCCCGACCAGCAGAGTTGAAGGGCCTCTCGTTCAGAGGCTTTGTCGCGGGAGCCTAGTCTTTCCCTTCCCAAGTGTCCATAATTAATACACAATGCCTCTCTCTCCCTCTAAACTGCAAGTCTCAGTGGGGACAGGAACTGTGTCTGTTTTGCTCACGGCTCAGCCCCAGAGCCAGCACAGGGCTTAACTCACAGAAGGTGGTTGTGGCTGTTGCTCACATGAATGAATCTTGGTGTCTTTCATCACATGTACATGGAATTTCAATAACTATTTACCACCCAGCAGCCCAATAAGTGATAAGTCATGGAGTAAACCAGGTGGTCATTTCATCAGTCAGGTCAGAGCAAGTCCTGATCCTGTTCCTTGGTCTTTGACTGGAGTACGAGACAGGGCCTGGCGATGACTTCCGCCTCAACTAGTGTGCTTCTGCAGGGCGTTGAGGCTGGGAAAACACGGACTGTGTATCAGCCAGCATTACCTAACAGCCTGTGTGCTTTTCCTTTGGTGGTAAAGTGCATTATATATTTCGAGAATGTACACTTTTAAAATTTGCTTACCTTTCTCTAAAATTTTTGCAAGTAGGTATTGTGATTTTTTTAAAACTTTGGAATCATCATTACAGAAATCAATTTTAGCATTTTGTAAGTAGTCAGGTCAAACTAACCTTGTTTTCTTTTTGAAAGGCTATAATTCAGAGAAACATGCTACAGGCAGTATACCTAAAATCCTGTAGGGCTTTGACAGGCTATATATGTAAGTGTGGTAGTATGGCCTAGATCAGGGATCATTAAACTCTCTCTATAAAGCACCACATAGTAAATATCCTGGGCTCTGCAGGCCAGGTGGTCCCTGTCACGGCTGCTCAGCTCTGCCATCAGTGTGTGGAAGAGCTACAAACAACTCAGAAAGGAGCGAGCAAGACTGTGTTGCAGTGGCTCTGGTTTGTGGAAGCCAGCAGCCACCCTGGCCCTCGCCCCTGGCCCTGGGTGATGAGTCAGAGTGCCGCGCCTGGCGGGCTTCAGTCCCGCGGATAGAGTTGCCTGGCGGCAGTCTTCTATTTAGCCCTGCTCTGTTGTGCAGTGTTCTCAATAATTGCTCCCAAGGAAATAGAAAAGCTTGTTAACTATATGTTAAGGGTAACATAAAACCGAAAGTGACGGTAAGTCAATTGAAAATAAGAGTAAATATACTGAGTTCCTGAATGTCTATCCCAAGCCATCACACTCTACTGAAGTGATGAACTGTACTGACGAGATGACTTTCAGTGGTACATTTTGGATTTTGCGCCAGGTATTGATGAGCGTGGTGTTTTTTGTTTATTTCTTTGTTTTAAACTAACAGGTCCTATTTTTGGAATGTGTGGGAAAAACTGAGGGGAGGATACCTTAGGGGTTTGAGTTCTCTTAAGTGAAGGTGTGGTCAGTCTGTAAGAAGAGCCATTGTGGTCCTTGGGTGTGATGGTAGGATCTACAGAATATACAGTCTTCCTTCTCTACAAGTTTTACATCCACAGATTCAACCAGCTGTGGGTTGAAAATACCGAGAAGAATTCCAGAAAGTCCCAGAAAGCACAGCTTGACTTTACTGTGCTCTGGCATCTGTATACATGGCGTGTACGTTGTGTTAGGTGTTACAGGAGAGAATCAAAGTATATGGAGGCTGTGCACAGGCTACATGCAAATACTCCACTGTTTTTAGAAGCGCTTGAGCATCCATAGATTTTGGTTTCCCCCTGGGGGTCTTGGGACCCATCCCCTGTGGATATGGAGGGTCAGCTGTGTGGTGTCCAGAGTGAAAGCAGAGAGGCCTGTCCTCCCCAGACGCACCCGGCACTGAGCTGAGTCCACACTGGGCTCCGTACTAGAGTGGGTATGACGAGCCATTTTCTCTGCTTTGTTGCTCATGTCCTTGCTTAGCAACATAAAAATCAACCCTGAATTAGTCCCCAAAATTAAAAAAATTTTTTTCATTTCAGTAGTCTGTGAAATCCAGGTGGTTTGGGGGGACCACTGCACTAGGTTGCCTATAAAGTTGCTTCCAGGTTTGAGGTTCTGTAGTTCTAGGAACGTTGTCCTGCGTCTCAGTCATCCTAGCGTACCGTGCAGGTGACTTCCTTAACCTGATGTTAGAAATGTCTGCATGCTTAAAAATAGGTCCCCACATCTAGGTGTGTGTACCTGTGCAGGCCCCTCCTGGTCATCTTAGGCTCAGCGGAGTGATCACACTCACGTGACGGCCACAGGCCACTTCTGGCGTCAGACTTTCTGAGAGGAGTTCAGGCATTTCCCCACAGGGAGTCCTCACAGTGGTCCAGGAACTGCCTCCTTACCCCTGATAGTGCTGGGAGGTGATGCGGCCACAGTGGTGGCTGCCCGAGCCTCTCGGGTCGAGGAGAAGTCCTCTCAAAGCCACCGGCATGGACTCTGGGGCCCTGCGGGGGACGCCCAGCAGCACTCACACTCAGGAGAGCGCCTGCTGCCCCACCAGCAGCTTACCAGTCAGGTGGTTTTACCATGAAGGGTATTTCTTAGAATCGCACATTCCACCTTGGTCAGCTTTCCAGAGGAAAACCTGGAAAGTTAGCCTCAGGTCAGATTTGTCTGTGGAAAAGAAAAGGAGCTTTTCTCAGCCAGTGAAAAGCACTGAGTCCTAACCACTGGACCCCCAGGGAACTCCCGTTAGCCCCGAGTCTTAACTGAACTCGTCTTCAGGAAACTGGAAGATCTTCAAATCAATGACGGTGGACACCTCTTTCTCCCCAGTAACGATGCGTCAGTTTGACCACCCTCACATTGTGAAGCTGATCGGAGTCATCACAGAGAACCCGGTCTGGATCATCATGGAGCTGTGCACACTCGGAGAGGTACCCGCTCCCCCACCTGCTGCGCTTGCACCCGCAAGGGGCTGTATGACATAACTCTCTCGTAGTATATGAGTGTCTGTATGTGTGCATATACATAGTACATGCTCGGAGAGGTGCCTGCCTCCCATCCGCCACGCCTGCACCCGCAGGGAAGTGTGCGATGTACACTCTCATAGGATACGTAGGAGAGTGTGTATATGTGTACATATACATACTATAGTAGTATAGCGTCCTGATTAGATTCCCAAGTAGTCCCCTAGCTCAGTGCAGGCGGCAGGGTCTTCCCACCCCAAAGCTTTGTTAGGATAGGAAGTGGCAGGAGACCAAATGGTTCTCTTTATTCCCTCTCTCTTGCTGTTGCCTAAAGAACACACCCACAGATTTGAGTGTGAAAAAAACAATGTTAGTGGAGTTTGGGTAAATGAGTGCTGAGTTTAAGTAAATCAGAACCGCTGCTTCGTCTTTGGGGGAATTCACTTGCAGTGTCTTTCAGACCAACTAATGTGAGTCACAGTTTCTTAAAACGTAGCAGAGTGTGGGCAGATGTCCTTATTTGACCTTCTCCTGAATGCAGCAGCTTTTGAGTCGGTGTGTCACCATCACCTGGACGTGGGTCCCCACCCAGGCTGCTGAGTCATAGATGGGCATGCCAGCCAGGCCCCGCCCTCTGTCTGTCTCCGGGTGGCTCCATGGGCCCTCTTGGGGTAAACTTTCCAGATGTCTGCACGTGACATTGGTGCTAAAATCTAGTAGTTTAACCATCTAACACATTGTGCACATTACTTGTTTCTGGAAGGACACCAGGCAGTTTTGCTTTTAGAGAGAATCGGGGGTTTTAGTTTCCGGGAATCAGAGATGGCCTGGGCCCGTCGTCCTCTCACGATGGTGTCGGCCCTGCCTTCTGGGGGGAAGGGCACTGCCGGTGGCCCCCTGGTCTCCTCCCCACCTCTGATGATAGCTCTGTGAGGCTCTAAGAAGAAACTGTGTCTAACATTAGATGGTCTAAAAGACCTCCAAAGTGAAGTCCCCCAAAGGTGAAACAGTGGTTCTGATTTACCTAAATTCAGCATTCATTTACCCAAACCTCTCTAACATTGCTTCTTTCACTCTCAAATCACTGGGCATGTTCTTTAGGCAACAGCAAGAGAGGGGGAAAAATAACCGCTTGGTCACCTGCCACTTCCAGTCCTTTCTGTTGATGTAAATATCTTAAGGCCTCTAGGATTTCTCTTCTTCCTCTCCCACACCTTTCCAGATAAAATGGAGTGTTTACATAAATTTTTTTTTTCCACATTTTTCTGCTTTTGTTTTTGGAGAATTTGCTAATTCTTCTGGCTTAGATCATGAATAATGCTAGAAGGAAATGGCAACCCACTCCAGTATTCTTGCCTGGAAAATCCCATGGATGGAGGAGCCTGGTTGGCTACTGTCCATGGGATTGCAGAGTTGGACACGACTGAACGACTTCACTTCACTTTATGTGTAGGGAGATTGTGTAGGATTGGAGTTCATTTGCGTTTTTTGCTATATTAGCATTTAGCTGAATTAGTCCTGATGGTCATAATATGGACCTGTAAGCCTAGTGCATAAACACCTGTAAACATGTAACCATTTTACCCTTCTTCACCCAAGATTCCTTGGCAGCAAAGGGGGGCTTTTTGTCTCCCCTTTGTCTTCATCCCCTTATGCTCAGGTCGACCTGGGGCATGGGGTGGTCTAGGGAGGTGGGCTGACCGTGGTTGTGGAGGAGGCTTGTTTTGTAACTAGATTTTTTTGTTGTTGTTCTCCAGCCCTCATTATCTGGTGGTATTTTATACCACACCTTTATTCATTCCCTGGAACCATCTTTCTGTATTTTTTCAGAAATGTGTCTGTAATCATGAGGACTCTAATTTTTGCAATTGGATCTGAAATGAAGAGTAATTAAGCATGATTTCTGAGATGATATGTCTCTTTCATTATGCCTGTTTTTTGTTTTTCTTTTTTAGGATAGAATTGAAGGCATTCTCATAAAAATGCATTTGGACCTTTCCAGATCGTTGTTGAATGTAATTCTTCTGCTATTGATTTTTAGTTTCTGACACTAATTATTTCTCTTATTCCTTTTGGTCACTGTTGAAAAAGCTGCGGTCATTTCTACAAGTAAGGAAATACAGTTTGGATCTAGCGTCTTTGATCCTGTATGCCTATCAGCTTAGTACAGCCCTTGCGTATCTGGAGAGTAAAAGATTTGTACACAGGTGAGAATAGTCATGAAGCTGGTGAGCTGCCTCTGGGGGGGGGGGGTGGAAAGAGGTTCTCACGGTGCCTGAGACCCTTTGCCCCTCTTGACTCCTACACAGATGGCGCTGCAAGTCCTGCTGTGTAGTGCCATGGCATGGGACCTCATGAAGTTGAGGGCTTTTCCTCACATGGAGTTTGAAGCAGATCACTGGTTCCTTCCACAAATACTGTTGACAGCCTCTATGTGGCACTGTGGACCTAAAACATACTGTCATGGAACTTTCTAGGGCATTGTAGCATCATGAGTAACATCTGTTGGTCTTTTGCAGAATTTCTGTTCTTAATCTGGGTCTCTCATTTGAGTACAAGTGAAAGCCCTTACAATTCATTTGCCTAGTATTTTGTGTTGCAAGTGTTCTGAAGATCATTTTAATTGTATTTAATGAGATTTATTAGTAACAGTAGGGCTATACACCCTGGCCCTATACTGTCCATCAGTTATTGTAGTGGGCAGTGTGACTGTATGAAAAGTAGTAAGTGGCTTCATTATTTGAGAATTTCCTTTGCCATTATTCAGGATACTAATCACCATATTATTGAGTGAGTAAATATCTGCCAAAGGAATATATTTGAAGTAAAACAATAAAAGCATCTCTCTTTTTCAATTATAATAAAGTTCCTGTTTGTATTATATATAAGCTGTCTTTCAAAGTACCTATATGTCTTTATATAATATAGATCAATTTGTGGGGTTTTCCCCTCATATTAAAATTTATCGTTCCACATTCTTCCTTATCAGGGACATTGCTGCTCGGAACGTTCTAGTGTCCTCAAATGATTGCGTAAAATTAGGAGACTTTGGATTATCCCGATACATGGAAGATAGTACTTACTACAAAGGTAAGAAATCAGTGACAAGTAGGCAGTATGTTCAGTGATTTTTAGCTCTTAAAAAAAGTACATTTTAGTGTGCTCAGCTGAGCTTTGACATAGGTGTGTAGTCAGGTCCATGAAGCAAGGACAGCCGTCTTAGTGAAGGCGCTAGAGCAATTGATCATCCCTGGGCAAGAAATGGCCCACAACCTACACTCACTCCCCATTAACTCAGCCCCCTCATAGACTTAGTTATAAGACCTAAGACTGTGAGACTTTTAGGAAGAAAAATAGAGGCAAATCTTTTGAATCTAGGGCCAGGCAAAGAGTCCTTGGATTTGACACCAAAAACATGCATAAAAGGGAAAGAGTAATACCTTGTTCCTCATTAGAAGTTAAAACCTTTTGTTCTGCAAAAGACCTGGGCAGATGGATGGAAAGACCACCAGTTACAGAGTGGGAGGAGATATTTGCTAACCACATCCCCAACAAAAAAAAGACTGTTACCTGGGCTATAGGAAGAATGCTGAAACCTCCCAGGTGAAAAGGGAAAGAACCCAGGTAGAAAAGGGGCAAAAGATATGAAGAGAGGCTCCTCCGCAGGCTGTTCGGTTGGCACAGGGCCTGTTACCCCTGGGGGAGTGCAGAGCGAGCCGCTGGGAGGCGTTGGGCACACCTGTCGGGCAGGCCATGGTCACAGTAGTGTAACACGGAATGCTGGGGACACGGAGGAAGCAAGGCCAGTCACTTGTGAGCTGTTTGTGAGGATTTAAGTGTCAAATGATACAGCCACTCTGGAAAAGAATTTTGCAGATTCTTAAAAAACTGAACATGCACTCTCATATGACCTAGAAAGAGACACCCAGGCATCTCACCCAGAGAAACGAAAGCCCACATTTACACAAAGTGTGTTTGTTCATTGCAGCTTTATCTCTAGTTGCTGACAGCTGGGATCAACTCAGATGTCCAGCCCCTGACCTCTGCCTGGTAGACACAGCCTGCCACTTCCCAGCGGAGAGATGGGCACCCTGGCTCAGTGAACACAGTTCCCCCTGACCTTCCTACAGAGCTCCAATCTACTGACTCCAGAGACTTCCATCCTTTAGTTTTTGAGCTGAAATTTAGCTGATATGATTTTTTTCTTTAATTTTGCCAATCTCAGAATCAGATTGACTTGGTTCTTCAAGTTATTATTAATTTTCATATTCTTAGTACTTGAACTAAGGTTTGGACTGTTAAGTCTGTTGGCTGTAAGCTCACAGCTGCATCCTGCCCTGCTCCTCACTTCCCCACGTCACCCAAGTAACCAGCATTGAAAGGAAGGGAAAAGTAGTTCTCCCAAAGACCCCATCGTGGGAATCTCAGCTGGCTCTAGCTGTTAGGTTCCTAAGCAGATAACAGGGAGGTTTTACTTTCTAAAATTAATCTTCCAGCTTCCAAAGGAAAATTGCCTATTAAATGGATGGCTCCTGAGTCAATCAATTTTCGACGTTTTACCTCAGCTAGTGACGTGTGGATGTTTGGTGAGTATTTGAGAACTTCTGTGGTTAAAATTACAGTTCGTATGTTCTACGGACCAAACTTCGCACTGTCTGGTCAGAGTCAGAAGTTGGTCTCCCCTCCCCTCCCCGACCCCCCCATCACACGCCGTCCTTACCCATCTAATGCGGGTCTCTTCCTCCCTCCTGGGGGTAAGCTCTTTGCTCCCTTCCCTCCTCTCTGCAGCCTTCTGTGTGGCGTTACTTTTACATGAGTGATGTAATCGGTTGACCTGCCCGTCGGGTGACATGAGGCCCCCAAATCCAGCATGTCTGAGACTGACTGCCCTTCACCTCTCTCTGGAGTTTGACCTCCTTCCCAGCTTGTCTCTAGGCTTGAAAGCTTGTCCCCTCGCGTCCTGTAGCGCTGCTGCCCCAATGTCCCCCCGCCAACTCTGGTGGTCCTTGCCGTCCCCCTCCTTCCCTCTGCGTCCCTGCAGAGCCCCCAGGCATGCGTGCGTGTGGCTGACGCTCATCCTGCAGTGCTGCTTCCCTCTTCCCGCCTGCATTCCTAAATGACTCACCTTTTTGGTGTGGATGGTGCTTCATCTCCACCCTACTTTCTAGACACCTCATCCTGACATACTTTCCTCCCGTTGAAACTGGTTCTGACCTTCAGGGTTGCCTGACTGTCCCCTTTCCACATGTGCAGCAGGTGTGCCACCCTGACGTGGGCTCCCTCTCTCTGCTCTCCCTGCGCTTCCTCTCAGTCACAACACTCCCACGTCAATTCCGTGCGTGGTCCTCTGTGCGTATTTCCTCTGCTGGATCTCAGACAGCTTCCCAGGAGATGCTCTGTTAAGTTTATGCACCTTCTTTTTCCTGTAAATAAAAACAACTTTATGTTCAAGTATGTGTTCTCATTTTTTTCTTCTGCTTTCTTGCTGTGGCCTTTTAACAGCCATTTAGTGCCTTAACCCATATTAGGTGAAAGAAGGAATTCAGTCAGACAGGAAACAGTGCCCTGAGATTGGAGAAGGGGCTGCAGTCCGGTTGGCTTCAGATCCTAAGAGCTCACTGTCTGCTTTGCGACCCATGGAGCAAGTTGCTTAACCTCTCAAGGGAATTCCACTCAGGGTCTGAGATGCCTGTTTGTTTGTTTTCTCTTCGTATTTCTGGAACTGGGCTTTGTGACACATCAGGGGAATCTCACAGTTGGTGTCATTCTTGTGTAGACTTCGTTTTGTTCATATCAGTGCTACTTTCTTGTCTGAATGAGTTTAAAAGCACTCTTTGATAAGAGTGAAATAATTCTAAGAGGTAACAAAGGATCCCATTATAATTTAATTGGCAGCATATTCCTTCCTTTTCTGGTAATGTAAAATAATAATGCATCTTAAAATCCATAGCATCTTAGATTCCATAAACAACAGTTTTTAAAAAGATGTAAGGTGTGAGGATTAAGGATGATGTAAATTTCAAGGAAGAGTTCCAGACACACTTTGAAGTCTCAAGAAATGATCCCCGGTGTTGTCATTACTAGTGATATTGTTATAATTACTGGTGAGGAAAAAAACAGAACTAAGGCAGTTTTTTTGGGAGGGGTGGTCATACACTCTTCAAAATCGTTGGCTTTTGGCTAATTTCAGATCTAATTCACATTGATGTGAAGTTGTGCCTTCCTGTCTGAGGCACGCACTAGCTTAGGTAACTTTCCTCCCGTTGAAACTGGTTCTGACCTTCAGGGTTGCCTGACTGTCCCCTTTCCACATGTGCAGCAGGTGTGCCACCCTGACGTGGGCTCCCTCTCTCTGCTCTCCCTGCGCTTCCTCTCAGTCACAACACTCCCACGTCAATTCCGTGCGTGGTCCTCTGTGCGTATTTCCTCTGCTGGATCTCAGACAGCTTCCCAGGAGATGCTCTGTTAAGTTTATGCACCTTCTTTTTCCTGTAAATAAAAACAACTTTATGTTCAAGTATGTGTTCTCATTTTTTTCTTCTGCTTTCTTGCTGTGGCCTTTTAACAGCCATTTAGTGCCTTAACCCATATTAGGTGAAAGAAGGAATTCAGTCAGACAGGAAACAGTGCCCTGAGATTGGAGAAGGGGCTGCAGTCCGGTTGGCTTCAGATCCTAAGAGCTCACTGTCTGCTTTGCGACCCATGGAGCAAGTTGCTTAACCTCTCAAGGGAATTCCACTCAGGGTCTGAGATGCCTGTTTGTTTGTTTTCTCTTCGTATTTCTGGAACTGGGCTTTGTGACACATCAGGGGAATCTCACAGTTGGTGTCATTCTTGTGTAGACTTCGTTTTGTTCATATCAGTGCTACTTTCTTGTCTGAATGAGTTTAAAAGCACTCTTTGATAAGAGTGAAATAATTCTAAGAGGTAACAAAGGATCCCATTATAATTTAATTGGCAGCATATTCCTTCCTTTTCTGGTAATGTAAAATAATAATGCATCTTAAAATCCATAGCATCTTAGATTCCATAAACAACAGTTTTTAAAAAGATGTAAGGTGTGAGGATTAAGGATGATGTAAATTTCAAGGAAGAGTTCCAGACACACTTTGAAGTCTCAAGAAATGATCCCCGGTGTTGTCATTACTAGTGATATTGTTATAATTACTGGTGAGGAAAAAAACAGAACTAAGGCAGTTTTTTTGGGAGGGGTGTCATACACTCTTCAAAATCGTTGGCTTTTGGCTAATTTCAGATCTAATTCACATTGATGTGAAGTTGTGCCTTCCTGTCTGAGGCACGCACTAGCTTAGGTGCTGAAGATGCCCGAAAGACAGTCGCAGCACCTCTGCCCCTGCCCTGGCACTAGGTGTACAGGGCACGCTTGTGGTGGGGCAGACAGGAGCTTCCAGGGTCGGGGGTGGCGGGCAAGGCAAAGAACTCACAAAGGCACCCCCAAGAGCAGAGCTGTGACGAAGATGATGAGCGGTGTTGAATCTAGAGAGTTCAGCACCAGCAGAAGCTCCAAGGGGTATGTTCTCAGGCACATCTGTGTGGCCAGCGCACCAAGTGATGGGGCCTTGAGAGAAATCTGAGAGTCTGATCACGTTAAGACTTGAACTGTAGGGTTTTCTCTGTCAGGCTTCAGGTCAGCTGCTGTGATTATGTGCAGGTTGGACTAAAGTACAAGGGAATCTAAAATGCATTCAGCCTCTTTAGAATTGGTTCACTGAGGTATGCTGTGAAATATCACTAGCTGGGGGGGTGGTGTGTTTTCTAGTGTAGATTTTTTTAGAGAGATAATCCTCTTAGACAAATGATGTTTTTTTTTCTTGATAATACTGTTTCATTATTCCCATCCTACTAAACTAGTGTTCCTGTTTCTGTTAGATGGCAGAGCTAACTGAACGCTGCTTTACTTGGCCCGTGTGCCAGCTCTGAAGTCACTCCTGAAACGTGGGAACTGCCCTCCTCCTGCCAAGTTCACGGCTGTGCTTTTGTTCCTGCCCCGCAGGTGTGTGTATGTGGGAAATCCTGATGCATGGCGTGAAGCCCTTTCAAGGCGTGAAGAACAATGACGTGATAGGGCGCATCGAGAACGGGGAGAGACTGCCCATGCCTCCCAACTGCCCTCCCACTCTCTACAGCCTCATGACCAAGTGCTGGGCGTATGACCCCAGCCGGCGGCCCCGCTTCACTGAGCTCAAAGCTCAGCTCAGGTAGGAGTGGGGTTGGGGGCTGGGCCGGGGCAGGGGTGGGGGCAGGGCTTGGCC